>PVKS010042636.1:0-15322 GCA_004027875.1 Aplodontia rufa | reverse complement strand
GAGACCCTTGTCTGAGGAATCATAGTCCATGATACTCTCCATTTCTGTAGGAAACCTCTTGACTCTTTTGATTGTTTCCTTGGCAGTACAAAAGCTTTTTAGCTTTATGACATCCCATTCACTGATTTTTGACTTTACTTCCTTCACTTTTGGAGACCTGTTGAGAAAGTCTTTGCCTACTCCTAAATGTTGAAGTGTTTTTTTGTTTGTTTGTTTGTTTGTTTTTTAGTTTTGAGATGGGTTCTTACTGAGTTACCCAGACTGGCCTGGAACTTATTTATAGTCCTCCTGTCTCTGCCTTCTAAGTAGCTGGAATTATAGGCATGCACCACTATGCCCCATTGTTTTATTTTCTTGTAATGTCTTTATTTGGTTTTGATACCAAGTTAATGCTGTCCCCATAAAATGTTGAAATACATTAATATTCCTCCTCTGTTTTCTGGAGGAGTTTATGTAGAATTGGTATTATTTCATCTTTAAATATTTTATAGAATTTTTCATTGTATTAGCTGGGTCTGTAGTTATTTTTGCTGATTTTTAAAAAAGCTCTTAGTCCAGTTTCTTTAGTAGATTTAGTTTTATTCAGGTTTGCTATTTCTTTTCAAGTGAGCTTTGGTAATTTTAGAATTTGATACTTTTATCTCATATTTCCTTGTTTCTGTTTTCGTTAATTTACTTCTTTTTAGTTTTTTGAAGACCTTTCTTCTTTTCTAATTTGCACCTTTAATGTTATATGTTTCCCTGTAAGCACTGCTTAAAGTTACATTCCATACATTTTCATTAAATCCAAATACAGCATTCAACTCATGGCTACTACTTTGATTTGTGGCATGTTTAGAAATGTGCTGTTTGATCCCAATCTTTGGGACTTTCAGGTAACTTCTTGTTACTGACTAAATTAATTAATATATTAATTCTTTGTTCCTTCATAGTTAGGCAACATACCATGTATGATTTCAGTTTTTTTCAATTTGTTGCCCAGAAAATTGTCTTAATCTGGATGCATGCTCCATAGATACTTGTTTAAATTTAAAGTTTGCTCTGGTTTTATTTCCCTTCAGCCTGAAGAACTCTGTTAGAACAGGTCCACTGACAGTTCACGTAAAATGAATTATATATCCTTTAATTATGAGTTCAGTATTGAATGCTTTGAATATCATGTTTTGTAGACCCTAGGTCTCATTATAATCTTCTGGAGAACATGGGAATTTTTTAAAACCACACATTCACTCCAGTTAGGTTTAGACCACAAATTCACCTTTCCCATATATGCCTTTCTATACTTGGCTTGCCTATTTACTTTTCAGAATTTTCAGGTAATTGTTTTTTTATTTCATTCAGAGTTTTTTATTGTAATCAGTAGGAAAGAGAAGCTGTAGTGGACTTATTCTATGCTGCCCAGAAGAAATAGCAAGTCTTAGGTGCCTTATGTTTTTTTTATTCCACAACTTAGATGAAATTATTGCTTTATATTATCAGTATTTTATCCATGTATATATGTGTGTACATATGTATGCATACGTGTATGTGTGTTTATAAAGTTTTATGAGTTTTGTTTGTTTTATGCTCTTTGTTTTTGTTGTTGTTGTTGTTTAGTTTTGCAGTGCTGGCAGTCAGACCCAGGGCCTTGCCCACCCTAGTGCTCTATCACTGAACCACACCCCCAGCCCTATAAAAAGGTTTTTTAATGCTCTAATCCTTTCTGCATCTTCAGTCTTTCCTTTTAGGTTCAATATTTTTTATTTTTTGAAAGACATCCTTTAGAAGTTCCTTTGCTGATATTCTATTCAGAGAGAACTATTTTTATCTGTCTTTATTTTGCTTTTGTCTATGAAAGATAGTTTTATTGACCATTTGGATCAGGGTTGATAACTGTTTGTATGTTAGATCTTTGAATCTAGTGTTTCACTTTTTTATTATTTCTGACCAGATCCTTGTCAATTTGTTATTCCTTTATAAGTTTGTCTTTGGAAACCGTTACAATCTTCTTTGTTTTTGGTGTTTTCTTTATTTGTTGTTGTTATAATCTATTGTTCTTCTTGTAGCTTGAGAGTGACATCTTCTGTTAATATTCTCAGCCTTTATCTGATGATATATTTCCTTTCTATTATTCTCTATTATATTCTCCTGGAACAGTAATTAGATATTGGTTCAACATTTTTACTCTATCCTTCATACCTCTTTGCTTCTCTTTCATATGTTTAATCATTTTGTTTTTCCATATTGCATTGTTAGTATGAAGAGACAGAGGCAGATCAGGAAATTAAAGCAAAAGCCAGTCTAGAAAGAGACTGTTAGAGAAATGTTTTGTTTAGTTATGGTATTTAGTTAACTGACTCTTTCATCTTTATCTTGACATTTTGCTGTAATGGGTATTTGTTCCAGATGACTGCCAGGACATTAACAAACCCATTCTCCAGCATAGCTATCCAAGACATCCAGTTTGGTAGGAGAGTTGTAGTAATGTGGTTATCTGGACACATGAAATATAACATATAGTGTTTAAGGTGCTTGACAAACATTGATTCAAATCTCTTCTCTACCATTGATTAGATAGATGACCTTTGACATGGTTCCTAATCTTGTTGCACTTCAATTTTCTCAACATTTGGTGTTTTTTTTCTTTTTCTTTTTCTTTTTTTTTTTAACATTTGTTTTGTTATTATGATTATTCCTAAATCAGTGTTAGTCTTATATTTCTAGACAGACCTGTTCAGATGTGGGAGTAATAGTATAATGTTACATTTTTAGAAAGTGAACTGAGGAAAAACTTCAGGACTTACACACCCAGCCTTCCATCACTTACTTGTTTTGTATTTTGAAGTCAAATTGATTAATCTCTCTCTTCCTTAGTTTCCTCATCCATTCAATAAAAACCTATCTGGTAGTTTATAATGAGGATTAAATGAAATAATACAAGGTCTTAATAATTGATTGCTACTGCTTCTATTATTGTTGGTCTTGCTGTCATCGTATTATTTTTATTGAAGCAGGATTCTATTCAGCAGCTGGAAGACCTAATCTGGAAAAAGGTAGGCTAGCTGGAACCAGGTGGAAATCAGGATCCCAAATAGGTAACTCTGGTTCAGGGCAGGAATTTTAAGCCAAAAGTTCTGTTTAATGGGCCAACACCCAGAACTCTTTGACAAAGTCAGTAGGCACGGGGCTTTTTTTTTTTCCCCTTCTTTTTAGGGCAGTGTTCATTGGATCTTCTTTCAAATGTGCTATTCTGTATTTTTTTAATTTTTATTTTTTTATTCATTCAACATAGTCATACATATAGGAGGGTATCATTGCCATGTAGTCATGATCACATGCATAATGACAGAGCAAGCCAAGGCTGATGCCAGTTCATGATCTCCCCGCTTTGGGTTCCCCTGATTCCATGTTTCTCCTACTTTACCCCTGTGTTAATTGGGCTTTTTTTTTTTTTTTTTAAATACCTCCAAGCATCAAGCATGCATCTTCCTGGGTTCATGGCAGCAAATCTTCCTTCACTGCAAATTAGCAGTGGATATGGGAATTGAAATAAAGTTATGGATACATTTAGTTCTCAAAACCTTAGGGACTTGTCACAGCCAAGCCTACTGGTCAGAATTCCTAAGTACTTGTCTTAGGATGGATTAAAATAAACATGGATTCAGGATTGTAATTGTAGTGGAAAATCAGATTAGATTGAAATATATAGCCATACTTAACAATCTTACAAATCCAGTGTCCAGCTTCAGGAAATTTATTGTGAGGAAATAACAAAGGATATTTACAAAGATTCATTTATAAAATTTCATCACATTGGTGTTTAAATAATGTAAGAATGAAATCATTGTAAGCATCCAACAATAGAACATTGATTGAATAAATATATATCTGCATAATATGAAACTTTTAACCCATTGGAAATTATATAGAAGTGTATTTCTTGACTCAAAAAAATATTTACTATAGGTAAACTGTAAAAACCTATAATAGTTTTAGAGTCTGATCACATTTTTGTAGGAAAATGCACATCTGTATCTATTCATATCTACATGTAAAAATAGGAAGACCATTTGGAAAAGTATTTACTAAGGTGTTTGATGAATTCTCTTGGAAGAAACATGAAGACTTTTGTTTTCTAGTTTTCGTATTGAGCATTTATTGCTGTTGTAGTTAGAATAAAATTTACTGTTTTATTTTAAAAGGTAGGCAGTAAAACACTTCAACATTAAATTCATTATAAAATAAAGTCTATCTTTGTATCACTTTATCAGAGGATTTATTTTTGCTTAAAACTATGAGGCCAAGCGTTTTTCTAATTCGTATAATTTTGTGTAACAATTTGCTTTTTAAATTCCCATCTGGTGTTTATAAATCTAATTCTTTTTATTTGTGTACTTTATTTCTTTAGGTCATTGTGTCAATGAGTGTAGCATTTGCTCAACAAACTGAACTATCTAGACTGTCGGAGGGAAAAGAAAATACTATGTCATCAAAACAAGCACATACTTTCAGTCAGCAAAAAGAAAAACATTTTAATGAAATGAAATTATCACAGGATGTAGTTGATCTTCAGACTTCTGAGGCAGTGGACATGAAATTTAAAGAATTTAAACCACTTAGTAAAGAATTAAGAGAAGATGGAAAAGAAGTTCTGTTATCAAACAGTGATAATATTGATGATATACTAGAATCAGAGGACCATGGACTCACTATTTCAGAAGAAATGTTCTCTGAAGACAAAACATTTATAGTCAGAGAATCTGTAAGTATGCCTCTTTGAATATAAAAAAATTTAAAAATTGTGACTTCAGTCTAAAAATAGTAACAATAATGTTGCTTAGTAGAGAAAGAAAATATATTAAAGTGTTTTATTAGCTATAAGGTATATAGTTAAGTGACACAATATTAGTATTTGTGTAAAACAAGTCAAGCTCATAGTATTCTTGTTTGTCTCTGGACATTTGCATGTTAAAATCTCATTTTAAGCTATACCTACATTAATTTTGTTTCAACTAATTCAAGATTATACTATGATTTGGCAATATCTGTGACTAAGAGATTTGCTCAGTTAAATATAAGAATACTTAAGGAAAAGCATCTTACTATTTATAAACTAATTCTTTTTTCTTTACTTGTTAGTTGAAGATGTTTCCCCAACTATTTGCTGCCTTTATCAGAAAATAATAAATTCTACTTCTTTCAGAATTATCTGAATTCAAATTTGTTCTAAGCTTTCAAGAGAAGATATATCTTCTTCAGAGGGATATTCAAATAAAAACTTTCAACTCTTTATAAAATGTAAAATTTCTAAAATGTTCAGGAAAACTTCTTTAATTTAGCTGTAGCTGTTCAGGGCGGAATGATTTAATTAGTATCTCCAGGGATTGAAGTACTCATAGAACCTGTTAAGAAGTTGAGTTCCTATGAGTATGAGAAACTCGTAAGTATAAAGCTTTTATTTCCAATTACAATTTAGTATAATTTTTTGGAACAAGCTGTTCTGTTTAGTATTGTGATAACCATAGCAAAATAAAAATTAAATAGGCAAAATTCCTTATGTTTCACAATCTTAATTTTAGGATATGAATACTTTGTTAAGATATAAATATGGTGGGGCTGGAATGGTGACTCAGCAGTTACAGCATTTGCCTCATGTGTACGAGTATGCAAGTTCAAACCCCAGCACCAGGTACACAACAAATGGTCAGAGAAAAGAAAGTCACATAAAAAAATAAATATTGCTTCTCTCTTTCTCTGTTTCTCTCTTACTGTCCCTCTCTCTTTAAAAAAAATACAAATAAATAAAAAATAAAATTTAAAAAAGATACAAATATAAATACAGGGGCTGGAGTGGTAGCTCAGCAGTAGAGTGCTTGCCTGGTGTGCATGAGGACTTAGGTTCAAACCCCAGCACCACATACACAACTAAGTATCAGAAGAAGAAAAGTGATGAAAAAATAAGTAAAACTGATTCTATTTCTCTCTCTCTCTCAAAATAAAAAGATAGAAATATTTAAGATATAAATATTTTTATGATGGAGAAGTAATCCTTTTATAATTTCCCCATTGTAAAATACCAAGAAGGGAGTTTGGCAGTTGGGATGCTTGCCTGGCATGCACAAGGACATGAGTTTTAACCTCAGCACAACAAAGTGTCATAGCAACAAAAGCCACATGAAAAACTAAGTAAAATTGATTCTCTCTTCCTGTCTCTCTCACTGTCCCTCTCTCTTTAAAAAAAAAAAAATCGAGGAATAAAGAAGATATAGCTTCATTAAGGGAAGAAGGAGGCCAGGGAAGGACCTCAGTGGTAGAGCACTTGCCTAGCATGTGCAAGGCCCTGGGATCAATCCACAGTACTGAAAAAACTAAAAGAGAACAATGAATCTTGAGTATCTTAGTTTTCTCCCTAAGAATTAGATTTTAGCTAAACTAACTGGTAAGTGGCTATTTCCTTTTGGAAAATAACATATATGGTAGTAATACACTAACCTTATGTTGTTTTGGAATTATAATTAAGAAAAATACCTTTTAAAAATTTAATTATACTTTTATTTAATAATGAAATAAAAATCAGGTGCTGTATAGTGTTAGTAGATTTGCTTTCATATTTACTTAAAATATCAGTGTTGACAAATTGCCACAAAATGTGTTATAGGTGAATTTTTTTGTTGTTTGTTTTACTATTAAAGATTCATGGTGAAATGATGGTATCGAGCATGGATGCTTCTAGACAGCTGATGTTAAATGAAGAACAGTTGGAAGATATGAGGCAGGAACTTGTACGACAATATGAAGAACATCAGCAGGCCACAGAACTCTTGAGGCAGTCACACATGCGACAGATGGAGAGACAGCGAGAGGACCAGGAACAGCTACAAGAAGAGATTAGGAGGCTTAATAGACAGTTAGCCCAGGTATGGAACTTGAGTCTCTTTTCTTCTAGATTGAAATAATATTTTTTTAAAGTGAAATTGTTTTACTAAAATCTAAATAAATTACAAATACTTAATATCAGGAACACATTTCACCAGCATAACAGCTTCGAGTCTTGTTAGGCACACCTAATTCAACTGTATATTGTGCATTATTTTCCTATCATTTTGTTTACCTGCCTTTCAGGCACTGGAAGTGTGGCTAGAAGATTAATTTTTTAAAAAATACATCATTCCATTGACTGTATGTAGCCAAAACATGTTGACAGTTTTGAAAATATTATATTGGGGTGCTTGAGTATATAATTGCTCTTACTCACTTTTGTCATGTTCATTTATAGTTCTGTGAGTCTATCAATTAGCATCTCCAAGTTTTACCTTTCTCTCTAATCCATCCTTTTTAATCATGAATAGAAATCTTCTGATGTAGTATGTTTCTGGAACTTTCTTTAAGAAAACATCTTGTTGATTTGAGAAATCCAGATTTAAATAACATTCTTACCCCTTTCTTGACTAAATTTATATATTCCATGGTATTTGGGAGCTGTATTCTTGTCGACTGCTGTATAAAATATACTCACAAAATCATTGCAGAAAAGCAAGAAATATGTACATGAAAGTTCTTATGAAAACAAATATATTGAATTTAATTTTGAAAAGTAAAAACAAAAGGATAAGGAACTCTTAATGTGGATTCTTTTAAATATAAAATAATAGGAAAATTGGTATTTGAGAATAAAATATATCAGTTTGGAAAATCAGATTTGCTTTTCTTCATTGGATTTTATGAATTCAGACTTCTGAATTTTCAATGCAAAATTGACATATTAAAGTATTAATTAAACTATACAAATTCCTGACTATTTAGATTTAAGTAACTTTTTTCTAAAGTTGCAAATTTTGCATTGAACTTTATATATGTCTTTTAACCCTTAACAGTGGAATATCAATCATAAGTAGAACCAAGGTCTCTTGGTTGCAAGGGATTAAAAGAAATCTGCTTGATGTTTCTGCTTTTTTTCCTCTATCGCAAACAATATTCTTTCATGACCTTTTTTCTTATTTAGAGATCCTCAATAGATAATGAAAACCTGGTTTCAGAGAGAGAAAGGGTGCTTTTAGAGGAGCTGGAAGCACTAAAGCAGCTGTCTTTAGCTGGAAGAGAGAAGCTGTGTTGTGAGCTGCGCAACAGCAGTACGCAAACACAGGTAGTATGGATTTTGGCACGTTTAGGAGCAATGGATCAACAATACAGTAGGATTTGTCTGTCTTTATTGTTGATGTGAAATATATTTTTATAGGTACTGAGCTTAACATATTTGTGATCACTTACATGTAAGGTAGGTGGAGTCAAAATGCCTTGCTTCTATTTAAGGTAATTTGAATCTGGCATTGCTGTAGCAGCAAATGTTGTTTCACCATGGAACAACCTAACAAATTTTATTACTGTACTATGTATCATGTATTAATTTGAACCCATTAAAATGTTTTTCATCTGTCCACTAGAATGTTTTATCTTTTTTGATAATGCTGATCTTTTGATAAAATGTAGTTTAAATATTTCAAGCAGTATCTACTTTGTGCACAGTAGTTTGTTTCACATCATACCTATATAGAAGAATCACATGCAGTTTCTAAGATGACAGGTTTTCTTTCTGTTTTGTCCTCTATGTTTGTACAAACTTAAACAGAGTGGAAATGAAAATCAAAGGGAAGATGAGGAACAGATGTTGAAAGAAAAGGAATTGGACAGAAAACCTGAAGATATATCTCCTGATATTCAGTCCGGTGAAAGGTATACAAAATCTGTACTTTTTCAGTGCAAAGTCAGTTAAAATGGTTGTTCAAATATAATAAACTTTGTCTGTACTTATTATGTCTTGTACATGTCCTAAAATTTATCATACTATCTATGTATGAAACATGTCCATATATGTGTAGCATGTAAAAGATTATCAATTTTTGATCATCAGATTACAAATTTTATGTGATAATTTTAAATTGAATATTGATCATAAACTTGACTTTAAATGTTTAGTACTATTTGGTTATCATACCTTTCTTGATTAATTTTAAAGCTATTTTATACCTAAAGACAACCAGTTTTACCTGTGAGCTTTCTTTCATTTTTCCTCCTTCACTCTGTGGACGTGGATTCAGTGTAAGCTATTCTCTGGTTTATTTATGTTGGGAAAAAAAGTTACTACAGATGTAAATATTCCACATTTAGTTTTCTTCAAGCTTTCACAGCATAACAGATGAGAACTTTTAATCCATATAATTACTAGGAATAAATTAATCATCTAATGTTAACAAAACCTTCATTATTTTCTTTTTGTAGATATCATAAAAACGTACAGTACTATACTATATGAGAATAATTATCCCACATTAATATTAAGGTCTTTAAGCATAGTGTTTAAAATTTATTTTGTTCAAATGAAAATAATATTTTTAAAATTTAAATTAAAACTAATATCTACTAACTTCATTTCCTCCTTTTCCAATTTCTGTGACTGTCAACCCTTTTGTGTCCTCCTAACCTCCTTCCTCAGCTTGCATGGAGGAATTTGGCCCCTAAGATTTTGGCTTCCCCATTGGATCATCAGTATGGAACGCAGTCAGTATGGAACTCAAACAAGAAAGACTGTGTATGAAAATTAGAGTTACCATGCCAATATAAAATAAACACTGTTTATTTTATATATTTTATGATTTATATATTTTATAAACTAGAAAGTGCTTTATTTGGGGGAATTTTTATAGTGAATTCTGATAAAATGAGTGTTCGTCTTTATTTCTTTTTACCATTATATCAGTTTTCGTCATTTCTCTTTAAGTAGAAATATTTTCACATTCTACAGCTCCTGGGGTTTGGCTCTTTAACAAAACCTCAGTAAAAGTTAGGAAATGAAACTCTTTATTTACTGCTAACTAAATTATCTGGAGTTTTATTTTTAACATTCTTGATTATGTAAGCAGAGAATTTGATCTGGGTATAAAAATAGAACTGTCAATCTTTCACTTGACAAATACTAAAGGAAAACTTCTCCATTTATGACCAGATCTTAAAATAGGTATGTCATATGCCTGTGAAACAGATATCCTTTAAACCTGATTATTGGTAATCTCCTGCAATATAGGGTTGAGAGGAGTCTCTTAGGCCAGGGGACCTTTACCATGTGAAATTTTTTTTTTTTTGGTCTACATGTATGAAATATAAAGTTTGCCACTGTAGTATCTTGTTGAATTAAGCTGTTCAGATGAGTGTGTCGTTTAGTTATTCATAAAATTAATCAAGTAATCTTTTGAATCACCATTTATGAAAGCATATTTCTTGACATGGTGAAATGTTCATGTTAAGCTACAAAGAAAGTTTATAAAACACTTTTCCAGTATAATCCATTTCTTTTTTAAAGTGCACATATTTTTGAGTGAGACAGAGGAAGAAAAGAGTCTAGAAATATAGACGTTAAAATGTTAATAGTGCATGCTGAGATACTTTGGAGGCATCAATTAACAGTATTTTCTAATTTTAAAATAATGTATTATCTTTAAAAAGAGGACAAGTTATTATTTCTACTTAGTTGAATATACTTTTCTTTTCCTACAGGTTGAGTGTAGTGTGTATAACTAGAGATATTTTTGTCTCTGGAGCAGATATAATAAAAAACAGCCTATGATATGATTGAGTAAAGTTTCAGCTATGACTTTTTAATAGCAGGTCTTTGTCAGTTTTTATAATTCAAACATCTAGTTGATCATGATTAAGCAGTAGATATAACTACCAAACTTTTTCCCCGGTGGAATTTTTAATTATATCTTAAAATGTGTTGTTTGACACTTATAAAAAGATGAAATTTATATATATATTTGAATAACCATGAATAGTGCCACCAGTGCAATAGCTTAGTTATGCTTGGGTATTATAGCATTTTAAAGCTTGAGTTTCATATCTCCTTAAAATTTTTTTTTAATTTAAATACTGTCTTATAAGTAGTTTTACATGATTTCTTTCAGGCAATAAAATATACATTTAAGAATGTTACAGTTAAACCGACCAAAATTTCTAGAAGAAAGCAATTCACTTTATGATATAGTTTTAAAATAAATGAGATGCAATAAACACTCATTGTAGGCTTTGTTATGTATTGATTTAATTGAGCGAATCGTGATATTTTTGTAGTAACACATTTTTGTGAGATAGTAGCAAAGAGTTTATTGTGAAAAGATTAAACATTTTAATAAATGATTCTTTATATAGGTATGCACTCCAGAAAGCTAATAACAGACTTCTGAAGATCCTCTTAGAAGTTGTAAAAACAACAGCAGCTGTTGAAGAAACAATTGGCCGCCATGTTCTTGGGATTTTAGATAGATCTAGTAAAGGCCAGTCATCTGCCAGCCTGCTTTGGAGGTCAGAAGCAGAGGCATCTGTAAAGTCATGTGTCCAAGAGGAACACACAAGAGGTATGTACTAGTTTCATATGCCATTGAAATAATCATCTTCAACAAATCTTGCTCTGTTCAAAGAACTTTTCTATATGAGGAAAATATAAGAGAAAAATTTTTCAAATATTTTTCAATAAATATACCTCTAGGGCTGAAGCGGTGGTTCAGCAGTTTCAGCGCTTGCCTTGCATGCACAGGGACACAGGTTTATACCCCAGCACCATGTACGCAACGAAGTGTCTGAGCAACAAAAGCCAAATGAAAAACTAAATAAAATTGAATCTCTCTCTTTCTCTGTCTTTCTCTCTCTCTTAAAAAAAAAAAAAAAACTCCAAAAACAAATACATAAACCCACCCTTTTCAAAACAACATTATAGTGTAGCATTTGTGAGTATGTGTTTTAAGAGTTGTCATCATACATACCTAAGTATGCCTACATAAACCAGAAGACTATTTCATTTCTCCAATGATAAAAGAAAATTTCCACATTACCACTCAGTGTTCTTTAGCCATCTGTAAACTAAAGAAAGGTTAAAATAAAGAGCTTTTAGGTATCCAGCATCAGTTTTACATACCTGTTGAAATGGTTAGAAGAATGTCATTATAAGAAACCAGAGGTTTGGTCTTATGTTTGGACTATTCTCTGCTAGGTCCTTTCTTCCTTTTGAAAAAGTGATTTGAAATATGACAGATGTGTGTGGATATAGATATTAGGTCCTGATATGACATGGCCATCTTCTTCTGTCTTCTTCCTCCAGATATGTGGGCTGAGCTCTTCTTTTAATTTCTTACCATCACATTGCTGACCTCCAGTCTGTCTTATTTTTTCCAGTTCTTTATTCCTTGCTGCAGAAGAAATCAGGAAATCAAAAGAGGACAAAGTTTTTGTCAGGTGCTTCTAGAAAGATAGGGTCTGGATTCTTGAATTAGAAGGTCAAGCCTACAATTCATGTGCCATTTCACATCCAATCATTTCTCCCCAGAGAGAGAGATATTCTTTTTTTTTTTTTTTTTTTTCTTTAAGAAAGAGGGTTTTTAAAGAAAGAGGGACAGTTGGAGCTGGAGCAGTGGCTCAGTGGTTATGGTGCTTGCATGCAAAAGTATGTGAGTTCAAACCCCAGCACCATGTACACATCAAAGTCTTGGAACAATGAAAACCACACGAAAAACTAAATATATTTGATATTCTCTCTCTCTCTCTCTCTCACTGTCCTTCTCTCTTAAAAAAAAAAAAAGAGAGAGAGAGAGACAATCAATTACTTATTTTTTCTTTAGTTTTTCATATGGCTTTCATTGCCCCAACACTTCTTTGTGTATATGGTGCTGGTATTTGAACACGTGTCCTTGCACATTTGCACATGCCAGGCAAGTGCCATGACTGCTGAGCCACCGCTCCAGCCCCAGAGGGAGATATTCTGAAATGTCATTTTTTTATAATTTTTGGAGGACATTCTAGTTTTTAAGTTTCATCTGGAAAAATGAAAAGAAAATATTCTAATTTCAGAAGGTTTGCCTAATTGCTAGTTGGACAGTAGTACTTTTTTTTTTTTTTAAGTAAAAGAGAGAAAATTTTATTTATTTTTTTCATCTGGCCTTTGTTTCTGTAACACTTATTTGTGTATGTGGTGCTGGGGTTTGAACCCAGGTCTCTCTGCATGCCAGGGAAGTGCTGCAATTGCTGAGCCACCACTCCAGCCCCTCACCCCCAGTAGTACATTTTTAAGTATAGAGAAAAGCTTGATTTAGAATTTAAAGTAAAATTGACTTATATAAACAGCTCAGTTGCCACGTGTGGTGGTGCACACCTATAATCCCAGCAACTGGGGAGGCTGAGGCAGGAGGATCACAAATTCAAAGCCAGCCTCAGCAATTTTGTAAGGCCCTAAGCAACTTAGCAAAATAATAAATAAAAAGGATTCATAATGTGGCCCAGTGGTAAGTACTCCTAGGTTCAATCCCCAGTACCAAAAAAACAAAAAGTCCACTTCATTTAAGTTCAAAAATGATTTTTAAAAGCCCCTTTTAAGACACTATCACACTATTGGTGGGACTGCAAGCTTGTACATCCACTCTGGAAAACAGTGTGGAGACTCCTCAAAAAACTAGTGATAGACCCACCTTATGACCCTGCTATCCCACTTCTGGATATTTTCCCAAAATAGCTAGAATCAGCATACTACAGAGACACAGCTACATCAATATTTATAGCAGCTTAATTCCACAGCTAAACTGTGGAACCAACCCAGATGCCCCTCGCTGGGCCTGTAGATTCAAAAACTATAGTACATCTACTCTGCTATTAGAGGACTCATATCATAGCATTTGCTGCCATATGGTTGGAGTTGGAAAAATTTATGCTGAGTGAAATATCCCAAACTAAGAGACCTAAGGGATGAATGTTTTCTCTCAGATGTGAAAGCTAGAACACAAAACTGAGGCAGATTGAAAGTTGGTTAAGCTAAATAATAACTTTAATATGGGTGAATTTTTACATGAGCAAGGGGAACCATGGCTATGACGCTGAGGGGTGAGGGGATGGGGGCAGGAATGGGAGGGATGGATTAGGGGGGCTATCAATACAGATGGAGGGAGGGAGGGAGTAGCAGAGTAATCAATGCAGTTGGAAAGCCTTGACATCCATGAAAATCCCAGTTAACATGGGGTAAAGTAGGGGATACATAGGAGCAGGGAGAAGTCGAAGAAGGGAGACTATGGCATTGGCCTTGACTTGCTTTGTTAATATCCATGTCTTCATGAATGTGTAACAACGATTCCCTCCAATATGTAAGACTATGCTGAACCAATTTTTTAAAAAAGAAAAATATATATGTGTGTGTGTGTATTTACTTTTTGAACTGAAAAGAAAACCTCCCTTTAGTAAAAATAAGAATAGTAGCTTTTCACATTTTACCCTTCCTTTCACATTTACTCTTTTCAAACTTGGTAGACATATTTTTCAAATTAAATCCATTTTTGGGTAAGCTCTCAATCAAGGACTATCATACATATATATGGATCTTGAAGAATGAGATAATGTTTTAAAAGATCTAAAACTTAAAAAGGTGGCTGTCAATTTTTTAAAAAACAATTAACTGGTTTCACTTATTCACCCAGGAAGGAATTTTGCTGTTCTGCTGGTAAGAGCTAGACTAGGTTGACTTCCATATTCAAAAGATAGTCTAATGGGGGCTGAAGCCTTGACTCAGAGGTTTTGGTGCTTGCCTGCCATGTGCAAGAACTTGGGTTCAAACCCCAGCACCACATACGCAATGAAATGTCTGAGCAACGAAAGTCATATGAAAAACTAAGTCAAAATGATTTTTCTCTCTCTGTCTCTGTCCCTTTCTCTCTTTTTTTAAAAGATAGTCTAAAGAATGTTTTATAAATTTTTAAAATGTTATGCCTTTTTGTTAGCATTTCTCATACATATTTCCAAAATGGCAAGCAAACAATAGCTCACTATTTCTGAGAGCATTGTGCTCCTAATTATAAAAAGGATAAATTGGTAATTTAACTCAAGCACAGATTATGTTTGTGTTCATTTTCTTTAAGAAAGCAGACCTAAAGGAATATCAGAACCATTATTCACTGTATCCATGGATATCTATTTTTAAATATCCAGCAATAGTTTGTTAATTACGAGCAATTTTATCTGTTTAATTCTATAAACACAGATTGAGCAATTTCTCTCTGGTCTTGTATGGCAGTTCATAGTCTAGCCAAGGAGGCATTGAGATTCCCTATTCAATGTAAGATTAGATCACTGTACTTAATATTTTACTTAAAACCATTTTATATATAGGTAAATTGATTAAATCCTTAAAATTTTTTAAATTTTTTTTTAATTTTTATTTTTGAACAACCATACAAGTTTTTAACAAAATAATATAAAATGTGTATAGATTCTAGATATTACAATAACCCCCGGGAGTGACCCCCCCCCCAATTACCCACCC
>PVKS010042635.1:0-15316 GCA_004027875.1 Aplodontia rufa | reverse complement strand
GGAGGTGGTGACGGGGGGTGGGGGGTGCTGAGGGGGATATTGACTAAATTGCTATATTGTTTGCATATGTACAACTATAATGCACCAATTAAAAAGAAGAAGAAAATTGTAGGTACACATTTTGTTCACGTAGCCTGTCTCTGGAGAATGGAAAATAAGCCGTCAGACAATTCTATGGAAGGAACCCAGAATACAGATTTAAATGTCTGAACTCAAAAGTGATCCAAAAATAACTTTAGGGACTCTTTAATTTTTCTAACAGCTCAGCTTAGCAGATATTTTCAAGAATCCTGTTGTGTATTTGACACTCCAGAAGGTGCTATGGAGCCAAAGATGAATGACTATCTGTCCCAACCCTAATGGAGCAGATTTTCTCCCCAGCAGAAGAACAAAAACACACCCAGACATAAAAGCAGACCATACATTCTATCTAGGATCGGCAAATTTCTACTCTTACACTGAAACTATCTGCTATTGCAAACAAGTTATCACTTATATAGATTAATTTTTCCTGAAGCCCTTTGCTAACTTCAGTGTTTACAAAATAACCTTTTTTCCATTATCGCATCTCTCAAAGTACATTGAGACTAATTTTAACAAAGCCTTTCAAAAACATTCCACCTCTTAGAGAGAGATCAAATGGCAAGAATAACTTATTCATTGCACAAAATATTTTTGCATTATAAATGAATTAGTAACTTTGCCTAATGGAACATTCAAATCGCAACATACGCAAGGAGCAAAACAGCTATTCCAGCCTAAAATTAATGACTAAATAGTCATCCTGTCTTTCCTACTTGCTCTATTGTTTCCTCTGCCTTCCACAGATGTTTATTTAATTCATTTCTCTAAATAGTTATTAATAAACTTTAGAACTTCCGTTGCGCCCTTCACCTCAACACAAGCAAAACAAATCTGTTTTCTTCTGTTATAATTGATTTATTTTTCCGTTATCCCATTTTGCTTTTCATGAGTTGCATGTGAAGTACAGAATGTTTGCAGGATGGAAGTCCAGCCATTTGGATTTCATCCATTTCTCCAGAACTGCACTGATCACAACATTAATTAAATCATGCTGCAGAGATTTAGAGCAGAATTAGTAACTGAGCCTTGACCAGAAAAAGATGGGTGGTGAATGTGGATTTCAAGACTAAGGAGCTAGGCATGTAACTCAGTAGTAGAGCACTTACCTAGCATGTGAGAGGCCCTGCATTCTGCGGTCAGCTTTCTGTTAGTACAACAAATACTGGACAGAATCAACTTATAAAGAGAAAGGGTTTATTTTGGCTCACTATTACAGAGATTTCAGACCATGATCAGTTGACCCCGTCGCTTTTTGGCCTGTGGTAAGACCGCACATCATGCCAGAAGCGCATGGTGGAGCAAAACTGTTCCCCAAAGAGGAATGGAAAGAATTGGGGTTCCACAAAACCCTTTGAAGGCCCACCCCCAACAACCTCTGGAAGCTTCCACCACCTCCCAAGAGCGCCAAGCTGAGGACAAAGCCTGTAACACCTGGGCTTTTAGGGGACATGCCAGGTCCAAACCACAGCAGAAACGCAGGGAATCTGTAGCCCCACCTCCCTCATGCAGACGGAGGCACTTCTCACCCCAGAGAGAACACCCAGAGGCCAGGCAAATCTACTGGTAAAAATGTGTGGGCACCGTCCTTTCCACCCTCACCCAAGTTGTCAACGTTCTTCCCGATGTTTCAGGAGCAAAATAAAGGCACCCAGATCTTTAATGCTTCTTCCCTCCCCATTTTGGAGGGGATGTTAGGGGTACTGGAGTTGAACCCAGGGCCTCATGCATTCTAGGCAAGCACTCTACCACTGAGCTACATCCCCAGCAATTTTTGTTTTACTTTGAGACAGGATTTCATTAGGTTGCCCAGATCGGCTTTGAACTTGCAATCCTCCTGCCTCAGCCTCCCAAGTATCTGGATTGCACACATGTGCTTCTCCCTCCACTGTATTTTTTTAAAGATTTTTTTATTAAGGAGTTGAGTTATTATATAATCATAAATGCATATAAAGTAACAATATGATGTGCATATATTCTTAAACCAGAATTACCCCACATCATCCATTCCCAATCTCTTGATTGTTCTATATTTCACCCCTACAAGCAATATAAATGCTTAGATGGTGAATTTTATTCCAGAATTAAATGACTGCATAAGTATTATTTGGATTCTTAGGGGGGTAAACAGTGTGTTACATTTTTTATTGTCTCCCCATCCTCCCTCGCTAGCCCTTCCTCCCACCTATCCCTTCTCTCTCCCCTCCAAATGTATATTTCTCCCTCCACTTTTGAAGGAAAGGGTCATTGGCTTAGAGATCAGTTTCCCCTCAAAGGATTCTCTTCTTTACACACAAACCCAACAACTTCCTGTCCTGTTTCCTGATAACTGTGTGTTTACATCTCCACGCCCAAGGCTACCATCCCAAGAGCCTTCCAGATGTTCCTTCAGTATCCTGATCCCCAAGAGACCTCACTCCCGCTCAGCAGGAGGCTGAGAAAAAGAGACAACTGGCAAGGAGCTCCCTCTGGGACCAACATCAGTGATCCAGCTTCTGTGCTGGGCGACCAGAGAATACAGGGAGCCATGAGGTCCTGAGGACAGTACTTTCTACTCGGCCCCTATGCTTATCTGAGCCCAGAGAGGCTGCCCTGGGACTCATCTTCTGATCCCTCTGGTCCATAGACTGCTCTCCCCTAAAGGGCCCAAAGGGACTTTCTGTTCCTACCCTTCATTCACTTAAAACTTGATCAGATGTTGCCTGAGACACCATGTGCATTGTTTAGCTTTTACATTACAGTTTAAATTTCCCCCGTGGAATATTTGATCTCAGACCCTTGAGAGCAGGGGCGCTTCTAGCACCAGCTACTAATCAGGACACCTTTAGGCATAGCCATGAACAGGAGAATCAGTTCTTCTTCTGTCTATACCAACAGTGCTAGAATGCATGGCAGGAAGCTGGAATGGATAATGATAGAACCGCTTTTATTCTTAGAGCATGAAAACTAGCAAAGAGAATTAAGACACTGAAAAGCAATAATGCTGTGGCATAGTGGCACATGCCTGTAATCCCAGCATCTCCGGAGGCTGAGGCAGGAGGATCTCAAGTTCAAAGCCAGCCTAAGCAACTCAGCGAGGCCCTTAGTCATTTAGGGAGAACTTGTCTTAAAAAAAAAAGTCTAAGGATGTGGCTCAGTGGTTAAACACCCCTGGGTTCAATCCACAGTACCAAAAAAGAAAAAAACAAAAGGCAATAGAATCCAAAATACCTATTTTTTCTTAAAGTATTTTGACATTCCTTTAGACACATTAATTTTCTTAATCCTTTGTGCCATTTTGTATAGATGAGCTCCCCTCAATATTGCAGCTATGGACAGAGGTGTCCTTGGATGGAGAGGTAATGGTCTGCAATCACCAGAAGCTGTGATATTAACCAGTTCCCTCCTGTCACTGCTGGTGAAGAATCTTTACTCAAAAAACCCTAGTGTCCTTATTTTGCAAAGTCATAATTTACTTCACTGTAATTATTATCCCGTTACACAAAACATAGAGCACTCATTCATTCATCATGTTTGCTGAAAAACAACCACTCTATTCATAAGCCCTGAACTATAATCTGTGAATACAAAATAAAGTTACTGCTCCCAAGGTGTGCTCCTTACATAGTGGGGTGACAAATAGCAACCTGACACAGTTGGGTCAAAACAGATGCAGAAATCGAGGGACACTCAGAGATGGCATCCTGGAGCTGAATCTAGCATGTGACTAGTTTCGGAAGCCAGCCCTTAGGTATAAAAAAGGAGGGAAAAAATTGTACATGTGTGTGTGGCAAGGGGATGGCTTGTGCCAAGGCAGGAGGTATGAAAGAGATTGGTGTATACTGAGAAAGGAAGAGAGTTCTGTGGAAATGCAGTGTCTGGTGCGTGTGCGTGTGTTTTAGAAAGAGAAGCTGAAGAGGTGATAACAATTTTGATTCCATGTCTCATTTATATCTTATCTAGTAGATAAGGGAATCCCGCTGAGTCTTTTCAATCATAGAAATAAAATGATTAGGGTTCGTGTTAGTAAGACTGTTCTGCCATGAAGAAAGATTTGGAGGGATGGCATGCCAGAGGCCAAGAAACTAGAGCCTTTCTTAGGCACTTGCCTGACAGTCTAGACAAGAGCTGTGAAGGCCTGGATTAAGGCAGAGGAGGCTTTAGAGAAAAACAGGAGAGAGGACTTGATGGAACTGGTGCCCTATAGGATGCGAGGGTGATATGTGGCTTTGAAATGATTCAAACACTTCCATAGCTTGATGTGTGATGTTTCTGCTTTGGAGTGTATCCCCTTGCCTTCCAAAGTGCACCATCATACCAGAACACAGATGGGAGAACTTGGAGGGAACTCCCTCTCCCCTCAGGAATGTCATATCCAACCTTATCAGACACCATGTGTGAGTCACTGTCCTAATTACTGACCTCAAGTACTGGACCTCAAAATTCATTTACTCAAAGAGTTTGACCAGCACATTGAGAGCTTAGGCCACAGCAAGACTACACTCTTCTGGCTGCGTCTCTGAAAACCTAGAGCTCAGTCTGTAACAGAGTGATGCCCTATCAACCCTGGAGCAAATCTCCAAAGCCTTACCCACTGTTACGGTTTGGATATGGGATCTCTGTGAAAAGCTCCTGTATTAACTCAGAAATATTCAGAGGAACAAAAATAAATAAATAAAAAGAAATATTCAGAGGAGAAATGATTACATTGAGCTGTAACCTAATTGGTCCAAGTTTGAATGGACTAACTGCGTGCTCACTGAAGGCAAGTGGGGCGCGGTTGGTGGAGGCGGGTCACTGTGGGCATGTTCTGGAAGAGCGCATCTTCCCTGCGGCCTGTTCTCCTGCCTCTGCTTCCTCACTCTACAGGAATGGAGCAGCCCCCTCCACCATGCCATGCTGCCGTGCAGTTCTGCCTCACCTTGGGCCTAGAGAAATGGAGTCAGCCCACCATGGACGAAATCCTTGAAACCATGAGCCAAAATAAACTTTCCCTCCTCTAAGGTGCTCTTGTCCAGCATCTTGGACACAGTGATAAAACCCTAACACACCCACTGCACTTCCCTGTAGCATTAGGGGACCTCGCATCTCTTGATAGCCACTTTCGTGGTCAAATAAGCTTCTCCAGAAAATTGTATAAAGACACACCTCAGTGGTAGAATGCTAGGCCCTGGGTTCAATCCTCATTATCCTTCTCAAAAAAAAAAAAAACACCTCAAACTGTAATTAGACTTTCATTTCCATAGAGGCCTATTTCCATTCCAATGGAGCAAAGGACTTGGACAGTTTTGGAGCTCACTACGTGGATTAATGTATCTTGTCATCTATGGAGTGTGTTCCTTATGAGGTTAGTTCACATTCTCTTAAGCATTGTGGAACCTAAGAAAGAAAACTTTTTGAGGGAATGGACTATAATTCATGAAATCAACCTTTCATCATCTCCTCTTTTCCTCCATATGCAACAGAGAAGGTCAGAGAGCCAGGAAGGGTAGGAGAATTTTGAGTCAACTCCTGGGTGGTAAGGCCCACTTCCTGACATTAGGAATTCTGGAAAAGTGATTGTTGTTGTTGCTACTTTTCTTTTCAAAATATGGGTAGAGAGGCTATACTTACATTTTCACCAATAAATAATAATATTATTTGTGATTTGTAACTTTTTAGCGTCAGCTCACTATGTATCCCTTTCTGTGAATATCACGGTGTCCATTTCACAACTATGGCAAAGTGCTGTAATTAAAGATATTCTGCAGTTAATAAAATCCCTCTCCTCCTCTGCATACTTCCTTTCTCCCCCAACAGACTCCCTCTACAGAACCCGCTCCCTTCTACAAGACACCAATCAGAGTTCAGACTCAAGCAAGCTTTGAGCAGTTCTGGGCTCTAGTGCAAGTATGATTTCTATAAAAAGACATTTAGAAAACAAGGAGCAATGTTGCCATTTTGCCTTTAATGGGAAAGTGGCTAACAGTTACAGTAAAAAAAAAATCTTTTATTTAAAAAAATCTATCCAACTTCTAGGCATTCAGTTTGAATTTTTAGTAATACACATACACTTGGAAACCAATAAAGTTTTTATAAAAATAAACTCTGAGTGTGTGATTAAAAAGGGAGAGGCCCAGTCTTTGCAGCTGCACAAATGCATAATAAAAAGGACATTAGTCTGTCTGAGATGGTTCACCCCAAGGCGGAGGGGGCTTTTACTTTGGAAGACAGAGCCTGCTTGAAGCGCCTCTTCAGGTCCTGCATGTTGGGAGAGCGTGGACGAGGGATGATGGAGGCCCTTCTCCGCTCCCCACTGAGGCTGTGCAGCTTGCTCACTTCTTTGCAAAGATGTTGAAACACATCACAGACGTCTTCATAGTTTTCACTAGTGGAAATTTCAAGGAACAGGCTGCCTAGCTCATTGGCTAGCTGAATACCATCGTGTGTTTGTACCTGCCGGGCATGCAGAAGGTCCCCCTTATTGCCCACGATGATGACAGGGGCTTTAGAGTCAGGATGGACCTTCCGGATGTGCTGATAAAGGGGCCGGATGGATTGGTAGCTGCCATAGTCTGTGATGGAATACACAAGCAGAAAGCCCTCAGCCCACTGCACGCACTTGGATAGAGAATCACTGGCTTGCCTGAGGTTGTCTTGGGCCTGAGAAAGATCAAAATGAGATCAGTCAAGGAAGCCTCAATGAGAGGTGAACTCAAATATAACATCAAAGGAACCCTTGAAGAAACACTGGAAAAAGAAAACACTAAATATAGTTTTCAGGTTCCACCCAGCTTCTGCAGAAGGAGATTTTTGATAGGGAGAGTGCAAATTCTCAAACTCCCTGCCTGGATTATTTTATTTGCTGTTATCCAGGGGATATTTTTAAACCTTCTGCTTGACAGGCAGTCTCTGGTGAACCCTGGCTGACTGAAGAATGACTTCAAACCAGAATGGCTCAATTTTTAGGGAACTAATTTATAATAAACAAAACTTTGAAAACAAGCCAAGATAAATATCTATTCCCAAACCTATAAAAATATTTTTAGCTAGCAACTTCTTGAGAATGTTGCAGAAACAAATTCCTTTCTCTGGGTTCTTCCACAAAGACCTTTCCTCCCTAGAAGGGATTAGCAATTAGTTAAATTACATTCCAGAACTGGCCAAGAGGTTATCTGATTGCAGTGACTAACAGCCAGTAACAGAAACACTCCAGCAAAGCTTGCTAGTGGAGAAGACACTCTGCCACCAGAATCCCACCAGTTTAGTTTTGCGTGGTGCTGGTGATGGAACCCAGGCCCTTGTACGTGCTAAGCACATGCTTACCACTGAGCTACAGCTGAGGCTGGGATTTGTTTTTTAAATTGTTTCATGGTTGAGCTCTGAAACTGGTAAGACCCCCCTAAGTAGTGATGGTCTTTGCTGCCAGGGAAGCAAAGAGAAGTGTATCAGGTAGCTAAAAGGAAGCTGCTTCTAACCAACACCCAGCACCCAAAGATTTCCAACACCACAATTCCAAGGCCCACCTGTAGACAGTCCACACCTATATTTAAATGTACACCTTCAGACATCTCCCCCAGGGCTCACCTCGCTTTGCCCTACATGCTGATTCCCCTACCTCCCAAAATGTTCTAGAAGGGGTACTTTTTGCTCCTGGCAGCCTTTACCTGTATGCCCCCAGGAGTGTCCTGGATCTGCAGGGATAGCTGGTCTCCCTCCACATAGACGTGTCGTGAATACAACTTGCCTGGAGAAGGAAGGAGAGTTTGCTTTTAAATTCTCAGACTCGGATCAGAAAAAAAAAAAAAAATCAGGGCACAAAAATATTGATTATTAAATTATTTTAACCTGTATTTGGCTCATAGTCACCAATGAATCTCTTGGTCAGGAAGCGCACAATCATTGCTGGAAAGAAAATAGGCAAATCAATTAAAAGAGTAGAAGACAATCAAATCTGGGCACTCCCTGGAAATTGGAGGGAGTGATGGGTCTCTGAGCCGCGCGCACTCCCTGCATCCCAAGCCATGGAGTGGCCTCCCTCACCTTTTATTTAGGGACATATTGGAGGCACAACCCCATTCTCGAACAGGCGCCCACCCCAGGGGAAGCCCAGGAGTAGGTGCCCAAACCAAGCAGGAGAGCGGAAAGCTCCCTCTCTCGGCCGGGCCTCCGGTTGTGTCTCCGCCACACTCACCGCTCTTGCCCACACGTCCAGCTCCCAGCACCGCTAGCTTGATGTCTTTGGGCAGGAGGTAGTCGGATGAGGACTCAGGAATGGGCGCCAGCAGAAAGTGCCCGGACATGCTGAGCGGCATCGAACGCGCCCCGGCGTGGAGCGCGCAAGGCGAGCGGTCGGGAGTTGGACCGCAGCTGGAGCCGGCTCGCACGCGCGGTGCGCGGGGACAGCAGCACGGGGACTGTGGTGGAGGCCAGCTGTCAGGAACCGCAGCTTTTAAAGAGCTCCGTGGGGGGGGGGGGGGGTGGCCGCCTCCAGCTCCTCCCAATCCCCCGCCCCTTCCCGTAGCGCGGAGCAGGGGTGGGAGCAGGGGCGGGAGCGGGGGAATCCGAGGGGACCGTCACGCAGGCGGGCGCACCACCTAGCTGTCTGATGCTCTGTGCTGGGAATCTGCGCGGCTCGGGGCTCAAGGACCCGGGAAATACGACCACCACCCATAGATGGCTAAGCCTGTGCAACCACGCTGGCCCCCTTATTGAGCTGTGGGTTAACTTGAGGCGGGGAAAGAAAAAGAGGAAAGTGCTATCGGTTTGGATGTTTCTGCAGTAATGGAAGGAATAGATTCCTGTGGAATGTTATTCTTTTTATTTTCAGAAGATGCTGAGGGGTGACAATATGGAAAAAGGCGGGGAGGAGGCGGGAGCCCTAAATAAGTATTGATCAAGGTAATCGCAGTCACTTACATGTGAAGTCCCCTTGGGGGCAGTCGTTTGCAGCTCAGCACCCAAACCCTGGCAGCCCCTTCTCTGCTGGCACGGGGTGAATTGACTCACTGGTAAACAATGAGCATTCCATTTGCTGAGAGCTCTAGTTCTGGACTAATTCTCCGTTAAATCTGTTTCGTGCACTTGAGTCATGCGTTTGCTTCATTATTCAAGTATTTACTTCTAGGTACGTGGTGGAGTTTAGAGAGAGGGTGGGTGAATGGGAGGGAGCCCTCATAGTAGAGAAATATGGCCTGGTTCTTGAATTTCAGGGGCCCACCATGGCAAGGCAGAAGCCTAAGAAAGACCTCATGCTTTTGCTCTCCTGTGTTCCAAACTCATCTATCCAACTATTAGCCCCACCCTGTTCATTCCCTTGCTCTATCTTGACTTTATCAGTTAGTTTTTGCTGCATGACAAACCACACGAAATTTAATAGAACAGGAAAATAATCCCTGCTAATTGCTCACAAGGCTAATGGTCAGTGGGTGGGTCATTTAATCTAGGCGAGGTTCTGCTGATTGAGCTTGGCTGAGGTCTTTGCTACACTAGCAGAGTTCCTGGTCCTGGGGGAGAGAGAGGACTGGCTGCCCCTCTTGGGCCTGGCAGCTGGCTGCAATGGGAGAGGGGTGGAGACCCTATCACATGTCTGATCATCCAGCAATATTTGGCTTATTCTTCTTCTTAAGGGTGGCTGAGCAGAGTTCCCAGAGTGGAAATTGGACAAGGCCTCTTGAAACCTAGGCTCCAAGGTAGAATGAATCACTTCTGTTGCCTTCTATTGGCCAAAGTTATGAGGTCAGTTTAATTCAAAGGGTGGGGAAAAACACTCCACACCTTTGTGGAAGGAGCCACAAAGCTGCATTTGAAAGAGCGAGGGCAGCTGAGCATGGCAGCACTCACCTGTAATCCCAGCAGCTTGGGAGACTGAAGCAGGAGGATCTCAAGTTTGAGACAAGCCTCAGCAAAGTAGAGAGGCTCTAAGCAAGAGACCGTGTCTCAAAATAAAAATAAAAAGCACCAAAGATATAGCTCCGTGGTTAAGTGATCCTGCGTTCAGAGAGAGAGAGAAGAGCTAGGGCAGAGACCAGTAGAAAACAAGGTCCACTTTTTGCAAATGAACACACTGATGAATGTGCCTCCATCCACCGAGTAGCCTAAGTCAGGCCCTGTGAGCTGTCCTTGACCCCAACCACTCATGTCATTAGTTAATTACCATATTCCATCATTTTTAAAGTGCCTATGTTTCTTGTTGTCTCCTCTTTTCTATATTTATTGCTCTTCTCATTTCTCAGATGAAGAATCTTGAACATTGAAATAGACTCAGCTTGCTTGTTGGGAGAGGCTTTCTCTGATCACTGCCAGCATCCCCACCCCTATCTTGCAATTAGTTACTTGCTCTCAGGGTACCCTTGGCAGTACTGATCACAACTGTCACGACTTTCTGGTGGAATGTTTGTTTCATGTCTATCTCTCGAGGACAAGAACCCTAGCTTATTTTTCTCTCTAGTACCCAGCATGGTACCTGGGACTTGAAAGGATCTTAATAAATGTTTGGTCACTGACTGACTTTCTGAATAAAGAAATGGATGAATAGTGGCTTCACTGGAAGAGAGAGAAGTCATACTTAGGACCATTATCCCAGTGCCTTGTGTTTGTGCGTAACCTGCTCTTAGGAGGAAGTGTCCCAGGAAACATCAGAGATGAACTGCCATATTTAAGTTGTACTGACTTTATTGACTTTTGGCTATTAAAAAGGTAATCTTCCATTTACTTCAGTTTAACAGGAAAGACTTGAAACAAGGCACCTTTCTCCCTGACAGGGGAAGAGGTACTATAAAGAAAAGGACTGTTTAGGAAGCCACTATGAAACTGTCAGGAGTTGTTGAACAATTCTTGATGGGATCCTGCACTGCTTTCTCTCAGGTTCTTGGCCCTTCCTTGTTGGAACAAGATAGTTCTGCAGCATCAAGCCTTCACCCAAGCAGAAAGGGAGGGAAGGCTTATCTTGCTTTGTCTCTTTTATTATGAAATAAAACAATTCTTACAAGAACTCAATAGATTTTCCCGTACATCTCACAGACTTGAGCAGAGAAGTAAAGAGAGGGATGATCCAAGAACATAGGCAAAGTTGGGATTGCTATGCTTAGGTGATCATGGCTCCTCCCTGGGAAATGTACACACTGCTGCTCCCATTCAAAATCAAGGAATAAAAGAGAGAATGGCTTTTGGGTAGCAATCAATGGGACCTGCCATAAACCCACTTCACTTTCCTGGGGTGAGAATGCAGAACTTTTTTTTTTTTTTAATAAAGAGAGAGGGACAGCGAGAGAGATAAACACTTTTATTTAGTTTTTCACGTGGCCTTAGTTGCTCCAACACTTAGTAGTTGTACATGGTGCTGGGGTTTGAACCCAGGTCCTCGTGCTTGCCAGGCAAGCGCCGAAACCGCTGAAACTGCTGAGCCACCGCTCTAGCCCCGAGAATGCAGAACTTTCAAGGGGAAAAAAAGAAGAAGAAAAAAAGAGTCTCTTCTTGCTTATATCTTGAGCGAATCTCTTCACTCCACTCCCTGTTTTCATTTCCTGTCCGGAATAAGATTATTTTAGTTTAAGGTCACCCAATAAGAAAGGTTCCTGACTGTCTTTGCCCAGTGATAATGATGTTCCATTTTGCACTCACCGTGCACCTTTGCTTAGAAGAGTTCAAAATGTTATCCCATCCTCCTTTCATTTACAAATACACAAGATAATCTGTGGCCGTTTAGAATACACTATAAGCCACTGAAATGGAGAATTATAAATAACCCTGCCTCAAGTGTTGCTGCTTCTGTTCTGAAATCTATTTCACTTTAGATTCCTTTGTGTTACGTAAAATGGTGGTGCAACCAATATAACACTGGCATGTTGAAGTAGTTTTTTAAAAGATAATAGAAACGTGTAGGCATGGATTCAAATACACAAATCTGTGGGTGTTTAGAGTGAGTATGAAGGGCAAAATTTGGTAATACTCAAATAATATCAGACTTGGGAAGTTATTAACTCTTTACCAGTCAGATAAGAGCTTGAATCCTAGCCCTTGGGCAAAAAGATCCTCCTCTGGTTCATGAATATCTGCCTGCCCCAATCTTCATAACCCAATGTCAACTACTTTTACTGTATATTCTAAATCCTTGAATACTAAGTGTCCTTGTGCCTCACAGACTCTGCCTTTGATATACTCTCCCCAGAATAGGAATGATGTTTCTGCCCCACCAGCTCCCTACTTTATTTCAATAACAGTCAAAATTACTGAAAATCTATTTCTTGCAAGGCTCTGTAGTAAGTGCTGGTGTAGGACAGAAGGAACAGCTAGCTTTCTATTATCAGACACTCCTGCCTGCCTTCACAGACATCCCTGTAGTAGAGAAATTATCATTTGTAAATTACCATTGAATTTACTTAAAATATTCTCAAATATTATCTCAATTCTTAATGTTTAAGTCCTTATTAACCCTGTAGAACAGGTAAAAAAAAAGTCTTCTAAATTGAGGTTCAGACAAGCTTTATCTATAGTCATACAGCCATTTAGCAATGGAGATCCTAAGCCCTCTTACTGTAAATCTTGACTCATTCCATCACTGGAGAGAGCAGGATGAACACTCTGGCCAGGTAAACGGAAGAGCAAAACAGGTCAGCTGTAAGTTCTAATAGGACTGCTGTAATTCTCCAATAGGGAGTTAAATCTGAGGTAAGGGAGATTTTAGGGAATTTCAGGGAAAAATGAACTCCCAAGCCTGACTAGTATTTGATAGGTGGAGGCTCAGAGGGAGGCAAAAGGCATATGAAGTTGAGTGAACAGTAAGTATGATGTGCAAAATCATGACAGTAGGAGGCAACTGGCAAGTTTGTGGAAACATGAGTCGTCCCAAAAGGGAGAGAGATGGTGGGGACCCACAAGATTGGAAACCAGCCTGTAGATTGCAACCATGCTAAGAAATTTACCAGGAGCCTCTGGAAATGTATCCTAGGCAACTGCGTTAGTGCTAGGAGTTACAAAGAGCAGGATATGCAAGTTCTCTGTTTTCATGGATCTTAAAGCAGTTTACTTATTCATTTCCCATGAGCAAGTGATTTTCTTTTCCTGCTCAGGTGGAGCGAAAATAAAAATCCAATTGCATCCTCAATTGAGCTATCACCTCATTTTCCAGAGACACTAAAAAGAGTGTCCCACTGGATTTCTTTTCCAAGCCAAATAATTTCTGTGAAGCTCCCATCTTGCTGGAAAAGTGTGTATGAGAGCAATTTCTGTCTTTTCCATTAGTGGCTTAAGAGACGGCCTGTCAGGTACTTCCTCACCACACACTTTTCACTGTTTAAAAAGAAACACAATACAGAACCTCAGTTGCTTATTCATTTCTCTGTACACATTTTCCTCCTCAGCATAACATCTGCAGATGCTGCCTTACTGTCATTATGAATAACTAGCAACCTGTCCAACAGATTTTGTGCAGAAGATTTTTTGTACGTATAATACCGTTTTCCCCCTTTAAGTGGGGCCGGGGATGGAGAAATATGGTATAAACATTCATATTCCAAGTAAACCCAGTTTCAATGACTTCTTTTGTACTCAGAGAAGGATAAAGGTACCTTTATTTTAGCAATTCTATCACTAAATTTTAGCAATGATTTTATAATATTTTAGCATATTTTCCATTCCAATACAGAGAAATTGCTAATGCTACACTAGTGGGAATATGAAAGAGATATGAACCTGTTGTTTTGTTTTTGCCACAACAGAGGAAAACTTTAGTTTTGGGAAGAAAAACAGAGACCTCAGAAGATACCTGGCTAGGCGAGACAGAATTCAGTATGCAAGGAGCCATGCAGTCTCATTTACAGTCATGGCTGGCTCTATCTTAAAAATAGGTGAGAAGTTTTATAGTTAGAATATTTTTTCTTCATTGTCACTGACAAGTGTAACAAAAGGGAATTGTCTGGTAAGGGATGAATTTGTAATTCAGTTTTTTGGTAGTTGCTCATTATTTAAAAAAAAATGCATTTTAAGGTACTTTTTTTTGGGGGGGGGCAGGTAGGTACCGGGCACTTAACCCAAGAACGTTCAACCAATGAGCCATATCCCCAACTTTTTTTATTGATTATTTTGAGACGGGGTCTCACTAACTTGCTGGGATTACAGGAGTATACCACCATGTCTGGCAGACACATAATTTTATCAGCCTGTGCAAGTGCATACAAACAAACATTGCTCAAATCTCAGATATTTCTGTTTAATTCACCTCTCCACTTACACAACCTTATAAACTAATTTTTATAATATCGGCAGGACATCCACATGGGGCTGGACAAAAGGGAGAAGGAGCTTCAGCAAATGTGAGCACTGCAGTTCAAATCCCAAGTGTATTAAAACTAAAGACAAAGATCTGTGGTTCTCAAATTTAAGCATGCTATTTAGCTAGCCAAACAGCTTGTTACACTGGAATGCTGCCCTCCCTCCAGGATTTTAGACGCAGTAGAGGTACATCAGCTTTTTTTTTTTGCTGGGGAGGGGACTTGTGCTGGGATTGAATCCAGGGGCTCAGGCATGCTAGGCAAATGATGTGGCACTAAGTAACTTCTCCAGCCCTAGGTCTGCGTTTTTAACAAGTACCCAGGTGATGCTGGTGCAGCTGGCTAGAGGACCATACTTTGAGAACCACTGGTTTAGGTCACCCAGGAAGAACTTCACAGAGAAGGAAGACAGCAGTTAATGTGGAACATCAAGGACCCAGATAGGTAAAGAGCCTGAATAAAGACGATAGAATCCTCTGATGGAGAAGAAATTTGTTGGTCCTGTCTAATATTAGGGAGAGAAAGATTAAATTGGAAAAAGGGCTCTAAATTTTTAACCAGCAAGCTTTTGACAACCTTTGAGAATACAGTTGCATCAGAGTGGTGGAGGTGGGAGCCAGATTTGCAGTGGGCGACCAAGAAATTTAGCTATGAGGGATGAGAAAAGCACAGGCAAAACTGCTTGATTAATTTGCTGGTTTGCTAGCCTGTTGGCTTAAGTCCTGGGGAACCAGGAGTAATCAGGTATGAAGAGGCAGAAACAAGAGCCCTGGCAACACTGACCCCTCCTTCTATTCTTTTATAGCACCCATGCCACGGGCCCCTACCCCATAACTTCTGCCTTGTTTTATGTAGGTATTCTGGTCTTTTTTCTCCTGTCATCACCTCCTTTAAAATAATGCTTTAGGGGGCTAGCAAAGTGGCACTGCCATGGAGTGCTTGCCTGGCATGCATGAAGATGTGGGTTCTAACCCCAACACTACATTTACAACTAAGTCTTGGAAAAA
>PVKS010042634.1:0-15310 GCA_004027875.1 Aplodontia rufa | reverse complement strand
GGTTAAGCTGATTTTACTCATCATGATCTCTTCCATAACCATCCATTTACCCTCAAAGGCTGCAAGGTCATTGTTTCTAATTGCTGTGTAATATTCCATGGTATAAATGTACCACAGTTTTTGGATCCATTCTTCCTGTGAGGGACACCGGGGTTGTTTCCATAGCCTAGCAATGGTAAATTGTACTGCAATGAACATCAATATTGCTGTGTCACTGTAATGTGCTGATTCTAAGTCCCCTGGAAAGATACCCAGGAGTGGAATAGCAGGGTCGTATGGTGGAGTCATCCCTAATTTCTTAAGGATTCTCTTTTTAAAAAAATTTTAAAAATTATAAAAAAAGAATCTTCTTAGTGAGATTTCCAAAGAGAATTTTCCCCAGATCAGAATTGATCCAGAAACTCAAATTCAAGATACCTATAGGACACCAAACAGACCTAACCAAATGAGAAACTCACCAAGACACATCATACATAAAATGAATAACAGAGAAATCAAGGAAAGAATCCTAAAATCAGCAAGGGAAAAACAGCAAATCACATTCAGAGGCAGACCAAAAGTGATTACTATGGATTTATCAGATCAGACAATAAACATCAGGAAAACATGGAATGATATTTTTCAAATATTGAAAGAAAACAATTTTCAGCCAAAGTTACTATACCCTCCAAAATTCAGCTTTAAATGTGATGAGGAAATTAATATTCCCATGATAAATTCAAGCTAGCAAGGTACATGAACACAAGCCTGCTCTACAAAAAATTCTTTTTTTTATTTATTATTTAATAGATGATATATACTTACAATTGAGGGGGAAGGATTATCAAATATTCCAGAGCAAATGAATATATACTTAGTTATCTAGGGCTAATGCCATGTCATAGATGCCCAGCTTGGGTTACCCATGTTACTGGTTCCCCCAGAAGAACCGTGAAGTTAAATGGATATCTCGTGGCAGTCAGACATCACCTTCTAAGAATATTCCCCTATATTCAGTTCCTCCAGTCTCCTAGGTGATTTTCCTAAGCCCTCCTCCCACCCTGTCCCCCAGCCTACACCTCCAAGTATCCTAGGGAGTCGTCTCCCTGTTGTGAAAAGAATCATACAATTTGAAATTATTAGCTTTACCGTCTAACGTACTGCTTCCCGATGTATTCTAGCTTCCACAGATAAGAGAAACCATTCAACCCTTGAGTCTCTGAGATTGGGATACTTCACTGAGCATAATTCTTTCCATCTCCATCCATTTCATCTCAAAAGCCATAATATCATCTTTTCTAATGGCCGAATAGTATTCCATTGAGTATACATACCAAAGTTTTTATATCCACTCGTCGAGTGAGGGGCATCTGGGTTGGTTCCATAATCTAGCTATAGTAAATTGAGCTGCTATAAACATTGATGAAGCCACATCACTATAATATGCTGATTCTAACTCTTTTGGGAAAATCCCCAGGAGTGGGATTGCTGGGTCAAAAGGTGGTTCCATCCTTAATTTCTTAAGGATTCTCCACACTGCTTTCCAGTACAGAAAATTCTTAGGACATACTTCATTCAGAGGAACAATCAAACACCTGCCAAAGCCGATAAACACAAGAAAGTCAATAATCACATAACACACTAAAAGACATCCAAGATGGTACAAAACACAGCAATACTCACAATGTCAGGGACACAGAATGCCATGTCTATTCCAACTCTGAACATGAATGGAATCAATGCTCCAATCAAAAGATACAGATTTCTTAGTAGATCAAAAAACAAAATCTAAAAATATGCTGCCTACAGGAAAAACACCTCACAGTCAAAAACAGACACAAACTGAAGGTGAAACCTTGTCAAAATGTCTACCAGTCTTGTGATCCAAAAAAGCAAGCTGGTGTTGCAATCCTTACATCTGATAAAGTTTTTCTTTTATGAAAAACTAGTCAGAAAAGATAAAGAAGGTCACTATATCATAGTAAAAGGAACAATTTATCAAGAAGACATAACAATAGTTAACATTTATGCTCCTAATTACAACCCTCCCAAATATATGGAAAAAGTACTCAAAGACATTAAACCCCACATCAATCTCAACAAAATAATACTGGGGGACTTTAACATGCCCTTATCAACAATAGACCGATCATCAAAGCAAAAAACAACAAAGATATATCTAACCTAATCAACTCTATAAATCAATTGAACTTAACAGACATTTAAAAAATATTCCATTCCAAATCAGCTGCGTTTACCTTCTTCTCAGCAGCTCATGGATCCTTCTCCAAAATGGACTACATTCTAGTCCCCAAAGCTAGCCTTAACAAATATAAAAAAGTTGTTGTAGTCCCATGCATCCTGTCACACCACAAGGGTACAATCTTCGCAATTCACAACAAGAAAAACATCAAAAACTGCTCAACAACGAGGAAATTGAATAATATCCTCTTAAACAAAGAATGGATAAAAGAGGTAATGAGAACAAAATTCAAGAAATTCTTGGAAATGAATGAGAATGACGAAACAATATATTGGAATACCTGGGATAGTATGACAGAATTCTTAAGAGGTAAATTTATAGCACTGAGTGCCTTCATCAAGAATCAGGAAAGAGTCCAAATAAATAGACTTATGCTCCAACTCAGATCCCTACAAAAAGAGGAATAATCCAATCCAAAACCTAATAGAAGACAGCAAATAACTAAGATCTCAGCTGAAATCAATGAAATTGAGAACAAAAAAATACAAAGTATCAACAAAACAAAGAGTTGATTCTTTGAAAAAACAAATAAGATTGATAGACCCTTTGCCAACCTCACTAAATGGAAGAATGAAGAAAACCAATAAAATCAAAGACGAAAATGGAGATATCACCACTGACTCAACCAAACTCCAGAAGATTATTAGAACTTATTTTGAAAAGACACACTCATTCAATAATAATAATCTGGAAAAAATGGAAAAATATCTTGCCACATACGACATTCCCGAATTAACAAAAGAGAATATGGAAATCCTAAACCAAACAATCTCAGATAGTGAAATTGAAACAACAATCAAAGGCCTTCTACCAAAGAAAAGCCCAGGACCTGATGGATATCTCAGCAGAGTTCTACCAGACCTTTACACAAGAATTAACACCAATCCTTTACAAGCTTTTCTGTGAAACCAAAAGGGTTTGAACCCTCCCAAATATTTTTATGAACCAAATATAACCCTGATACCAAAACCCAACAAAGACACACCAAGAAAAGAAAACTACAGACCAATTTTCCCAATGAACATGGATGCAAAAATTCTTAATAAAATTCTAGCTATACAGATCCAAATATACATAAAAAAGACAACACATCATGGTCAAGTGGACTTCATTTGAGGAATGCAGCACTGGTTCAACAAACAAAAATCAATAAATGTAATTCACAACAGAATTAAAAAGAAAAATCATATAATCATTTTAATTGATGCAGAAAAGGCCTTTGGTAAAATTCACCACCCATTTATGCTCAAAAATCTGGAGAAGATAGGGATCGAAGGATCATACTTTAATTTTGTAAGAGCCATTTATAACAGACCCATAACCAACATTATGCTTAATGAAGAAAGACTGAAAGCATTTCCACTGAATTCAGGAACAAGACAAGGATGCCCACTTTCACCACTCTTATTCAATATAGTCCTTGAAACCCTACCCAGAGTTATCAGACAAGAGAAGAAAATCAAAGGAATTCAAATAGGCAAAGAGGAAGTCAAGCTGTCTCTATTTGCTGATGACATGACCCTATACCAAGAAGAACCGAAAAGCTTGATCAGAAGACTTCAAGAGATTATAAATGATTTCAGCAAAGTGGCTGGTTATAAGATCAACACTGGGCTGGAACAGTGACTCAGTGGTTCCAGCACTTGCCTGGCATGTGTGAGGACCTGAGTTCAAACCCCAGCACCACATACACAATGAAGTTTTGGAGCAACAAAAATCACATGAAAAACTAAATAAAATTGATTCTCTCTTTCTCTCTCACTGACCCCTCCCTCTCTTTAAAAAAAAAAGAGGTCAACACTCATAGATATTAGCTTCCATATATTCCAGCAACAATTCTATTGAAAAAGAAATCAGGAATTCTGTCCCATTTACAATTTCCTCAAAATGAAAAAAATACTTGGGCATCAATCTAACAAAAGATATAAAGGACCTCTACATTGAAAACTATTGAACATTTAAAAAAGAAATTGCAGAAGAACTGAGGAGATGGGGAAAAGTTCCATGTTCTTGGTTAGGCAGAATCAATATAATCAAAATGGCCATCCTACTGAAAGCCCTATATAGATTCCATGCAATCCCCATAAAGATACCAATGACATTCTTCACTGATATAGAAAAAGCAATTCTCAAATTCATATGGAATAACAGAAGGCCCAAAATAGCCAAAACTTTACTAAGCAAGAAAGAGGAAGCAGGAGGTGTCACAATTCCTGACTTGAAATTATACTAAGGGCTATAGCAACAAAAACAGTGAGGTTTTGGTATCAAAACAGAAATGAAGACCAATGGAACAGAACAGAAGATACCAAGACAAATCTTCAAATCTTTAACCATCTGATATTTGATAAAGGGGGCAAAAATATAGTGTGAAAGAAGGATAGTCTGTTCAATAAATGATGCTGGACAAACTGGACAGCCATATGCAGACAACTGAATTTGGATGCTTCTCTCTCACTCTGCACAAGATTTAAATCAAAATGGTTCAAGGATCTGAAAATTAAACCAGCAATTATACAATTGCTTGAAGAAAAAATAGGATCAACACTCCATGATATAGTAATTGGTACCACCTTCCTTAACAGAGTCACCCACAGTGCAAGAATTAAAGCCAAGAATAAATCAGTGGGATGCTATTAAACTGAAAACCTTCTACACAGCTAAAGAATCATTCAAGAGTGTCAAGATAGAACCTACAGAATGGGAGAAAATCTTTGCCTGCTACACCTTGGACAGAGGGCTAATATCCAGAACTAATATACAAACATACAAATAACTAATATACAAAGAACTCAAAAAACTGAGCATCAAAATCACAAATAATACAATCAATTAATGGGCTAGGGAACTAAATAGAACCTTCTCAGTGGAGGAAGTCCAAAAAGCCCATAAATATATGAGAAAAGGTTCTACATCACTAGCAATCAGAGAATTGCAAATCAAAACTTCACTGATTCCATCTCACTCCTGTCAGAATAGCAAAAATGAAGAACATGAACAATGACAGATGATGGAGGGGTTGTGAGGAGAAAGGAACACTAACACACTGTTGGTGGGGCTGCAAGCTTGTACAGCCACTCTGGAAAGCAGTATAGAGACTCCTCAGAAAACTAGGCCTGGAACCACCTTATGACCCAGCTATTCCACTCCTGGATATTTCCCAAAGAGTTATAATTGGCATACTACAGTGATACAGCTTCATCAATGTTTATAGCAGCTCAATTTATTATAGCTGAACTACAGTATAGTATACTATAGTTTACTATAGCTAAACAACCCAGATGCCCCTCACTGGATGAGTGGATTCAAAAACTGTGGTACAGAGTTCTACTCTGCTCTTAGAATGATATCATGGTATTTACAGCCAAATGGATGGAGATGGAAAAACTTATGCTGAGTAAAATATCCAAAACTGAGAGACTCGTGGGCTGAATGCTTTCTCTCATATGTGGAAGCTAGAATACAATCGGAAACAGACTGAAAGTTGGCTAAGATAATAATAACCTCAAAATGGGTGAATTTTTTACATGAGCAGGGGCTGCTATGGCTATGATGCTGGGGATGAAGGGAATGGGGCAGCAAGGGGAGGGAGGGAGTAGGAGGGTTATTAACCCAGTGGGGGACCTTTGACTTCCATGAGGAGCCCAACTAACACGGGGATAAATTAGGGGAAGCATGGGATCAGGAAAAACTCAAAGCGGGGAGATCATGAACTGGCATCAGCCTTGGCATGCTCTGTCAATATCTACGCTTTCATGGATGTGTAACAACAATTTCCTCCAGTATGTAAAACTATGTTGAAAGAATAAAATAAAATTAAGCTTTAAAAAAAAAAGAAACAGGAGAAGGAAGATGGCAGATTGACGATGTGTTTGCTCTATGCTCAGCTTCATGAATAGATCTAAAATCTCCAGTTCATCTTCAACAATATGAGGTGTGTTTTGAGAATATTCACAAATGGAACTCAGCATTCACTTAGTGTGACTTTTGGAAGAGCTGAAATTTGGATACACTTAGTGAGGAAGAGTGGGTTTTCTATATTTTAACATGGGGGTGCACAGTAAGTGCTGGGTCTGGCCAACAAGGGAGGAGATAAGGAGCCAATTCACCAGCCAAAAAGCCCCCAGGTGGATAGAGAATTGTAAATGCAGATTAGAGCCCTTCTTTCTGACCTATAATGGGAAAGCTGTATTTCTCAGCTTCCTGCATAAGGCAGAACCAGAAGGGATTTTTTTGTTTATTTTTTAATCAGAGAGGTCTCTGTGGGAGCCATATCAGCCAGTGGGAATGAATCAGCAGTTTAGAACAAGCTGCTATGTAATTGTACCAAGATCCTGTAACCAGTTAGAGATTAAACTGGGGATGAGGAAGTGTGGGACAAGCCCTGACTTCAACTAGCACAGGGGGATTCAGGTTTGTGGATCTCAGGGGAGCTTTGCTAACTTGACACACCCCCACACATCACCAGAAGGCTCATGTGCAACAACCGAGGAAGGTGTGAGAACTGAAGGAGGCCTCTGTCCCAGTGCAAAATTCCATAAGAGACCAGGAGTGCACCCAGCAGAGGGAGCTCTAAAAACATCTGAATTTTTTACCTTCACAGAAAACCCTACCCTGAAAATTCCAGGATTTGGACAACACCCAGTCCTAAACTTGAGATCACACAAGCTCATACCAAAAGTCCCTGTTAACGAAACTCAGGTGGATACTTAACACCTGCCCCAATGGTGTAACAGAAAGGAGACCTCAGGGATTAGACTTCCAAATTTTCATCAAGAAAAATTTTTATTTTCTTACTATATATATATATATATATATATACATAAACATACATGTGTATATATATATATATATATATATATATATATATATATATATATACTTTTTTTTCCTTTTCTTCTTTTTTCCTCCTTTTCAGTTTTTGTAGTGGACTTCACAGCCAACTGGATAAATTTTTCAAGAACTCATGAAAATCCTTGCTGTTTTGTTTTATTTTCTTTCTTTTTGTTTTTATTTCCTCTTTGTCAGTTTTGATTGTAGCAGCTGTGTTGTTTCCTTAGTCTTTTCATCTTTCCTTCTATTTCCCTTCCTTCTCTTCTCTGTACTGTTTTTTTTTTCTTTCTCCACCAAATCCTGTACCTCCTCTATTGTTTCTCTCTATACACATTTGGCCAATACATTCTCTTCTCTAACTTCCTCTTACTTTTCCCTCTCTCCCTGGCCTCTAACTATTATATACTACTCAACCCATCATTATTAGTGCTATGTAACCAATATGACCATGAATATCAAATTCATTAATTATTGTATGCTTTGAAGCCTGATAGGGGATAGTCAAACTCTATGGATGCCAAAAGCATGACTAACACTAACATTTGTTACAGAGGTGGAATATATAATTGGGTTATATTTGATACAAATTAACTGATTTATTACCATTTATTATTGCATTAACTGGTTGAATTGATGAACTCATACTGGCTCAGGGGGCATTGAAAAATCTCAAGGGTCATTAGTAGGGTTAGGGATTGGACTTTGGAACTCAAAGAAAGACCCTAAAGAGAAACAAACAGAGAACTCAGACCAAGAATTCACTTCAAAAGAGATAATAAGTTCCAAAAATATCAGCAAGCCCCAAGACAACTATTCAAAATCAGACCTCAAGCCACACTCCTTGTAATTGAAAATGAAGAAAAGGGGAAATAATCCCCCACCTCAACCCCACAACTCTCCATCCAAGGATTCCATGGTTGGGATCCTGGATGAAAACCTAGAAAAATGTATCAACATTATGATCAGTAAATCAATCACAGAATTGAAAGAAGCTTTAGGGAAAGAGATAAGAGAACAATTTCAAGAGATGAGAAATCACATATATAAAGAGATAAAAGAACAATTTCAAGATATGAGAGATGACATATATAAAGAGCTAGATATTCTCAAAAGAAATGTAGCACAGCTCTTAGATTTGAAAAATGTAAAATCAGAAACCGTGAGTATAAATCCAGGCACAGGTGCTCAAAGAGGTAGCCAGACTTAAGAACAGCTGAGCAAAACCCTTTAACAGAAAATATGACTCTCAGGCCAAAACCACCTACACTGCCAGAGTGAGCAGGGGAAATGACAAGCGGGGAAGGGAAGTGGTGTATAGGAGGAAATGGTGCTGGACCTTTGCCAAGCAGCCGGTTTTATTGGTTAAATGGGAGGAGTTGGTGATGGGGTTGGTCTTTCAGAGATTGGCTGGTGGGTCCATCAGTCCATTGGAACTTGTCTGCCAGCATCTTGATTGGCTGTTCTTTTTGCGGGCAAGCTGCCCTTGGCCCTGCCCCTTAGCCAGCGTTATGACGGCGCGAGGTAGCTGAAGCCACACCCCCAGCCTGCACTGTGACTGGTCGGCCATGTTGGGCCATGCGGCCTGGCTGAAGCCCTGCCCCCCAGCCAGCCTAACAAAAAATACTGGCAACCAAATCAAAAGCTTATTGGAAGATACTAATACCAGAGTAAACGCAATAGAAAATGGAACCTAAGCTCTTGGAAATGAACATCTGATAACAAAGACAGATTGAGCAACATTGAGTTCAAGGAGGACAGACAAGAAAAGAAATTTATTATACATGATCAGAACTTCCAAGTAGTATTTGACAAGATAAGAAGAAATAACAGGAGAGTAATTGGGATTCAAGAAAGCATTGAGCAACAAACAAGAGGCATTAAGAATCTACTAAATTAAATTGCCAAGGAGCATTTTCCCCACATCAGAATTAATCCAGCATTTTACCAAGCTGGTATTTCTAACTAAAGTTGCCTGTAACAATGATCTCCTTCAGGTTTATATGGAAACAACAAATTTAATTAGGGATCTATTTATGTCATTTAATATTTTGTAGTTGGATAAGAATAACCTGACTCCTTACACTGGGATAAAAATTTAACTGTATTTTTGCAAAGTAATAAGCAAAGGCTAATTTATTTGAAGATTAGCAATGTGGAACATAAAAATATTTTGCTACTCTTGCCACAAAAAAGAGCCCTCTTAGCTTTTGTTTGATTCATGTTTGATATATAAGGCTGTGTATTAACTAAATACATATATAGCCTCAGGAAAACCCTACCACCTTTCTAGAGAAACCCAGGGAGGCATTGAAAAAATACATCATCCTGGACCCTGAGTCTATAGAGGGCCACATAATTTCAAAGGACAAATTTATCACTCAAATGGCCCCAGACATTCAGAGGAATTTACAATAATTGGCATGTGGCCCTGATCAATCTTTAGATAACATTCCCCAACTTGCAACCTCCATCTTTTATAACAAAGATCAGGAGGAGAGGGGCTGGAGTGGTGGCTCGGCAGTTATGTTGCTTGTCTGGCATACATGAGGACCTGAATTCAAATCCCAGCACCATGTACACAATGAAGTGTCAGGAATGAAAGTCACATGAAAAACCAAATAAAAATTGCTTCTCCTACTCTCTCTCTCACTGTCCCCTCTTTCTAAAAGAAGAAAGAAAGAAGAAAGAAAGAAAGAAAGAAAAAAGATCAGGAGGAGAGGAAAGAAAGGGAACATAGAGATTGGAAAAAGCTGAGACACTGACTATGGCCCTGCAAAGAGTAAGCTTCCAGGATAATAAAGGAGAGAAATAGAATGGACCCCAAGCCACAAAAAGGACTTATGCCCTTGTGAAAAAGGGAGACATTACCTGCAGGAATGCCCATAGGCCAAGCAACCACCACCAAGGTCCTATTCTATCTATTGAGGCAATCACTGGAGGAATAAATGTCCCCAGAGGTGCAGGCCCTCAGATCCAAAGTTCCCACACACAGGCCTGACAGGGCTGAGGTCAGCTTTAATGACTCCCATGACACCTATCACCATGCATAAGCCCTGGTTATGCTTCTCCATAGGGAACCAAAAGGTCAGTTTCCTTGTGGTTACTGGTGCTAGCCTTTGTACTTGCTTCTTACTCTATCTCCCTCCTCTAATACTGTGACAGTGCAAGGAGTGTCTGGAGGGCCTATAACTAGAAACTTGACTCTCCCATTAAGTTGTAAACGGGACAGGATGATGTTACATGATCTTACATTCCTGATAGTCCAAAGAGTGTCCTACCACTTAAGGGAGAGATTTACTTTCAAACATTCAGGATTCCATCCTGATAAATCTAGGGTCCCAGGGACCACTATGCTTGCATCTATTAAAATGTGATATAAACCCTGAAGTATGGGCCACTAAAGGCAGAATTGGGGAAGCAATAAATGCATTTCAGTTAAAATAGCCCTAAAGGATCCCTCTGTCTTTCCACACCAGAGGAAATAACATACCTTTTATGTAAGTCCAGAAACCAAATGGGGAATGGCCTTAAGGTAATTAATGAAGCAAACATTCCCATCCACTCTTTGATGCCTAATCCTTATACTCTGTCATTTGAGGTTCTAGCTCCTGCTATTTAGTTTACCGTATTAGCTGTCTTTTCCTGGACACCCCTAGTCTTTCAATTACAATACATATTTGTCTTTGAGTAGCCAAATAACAGACCTGAATTTCCCTCTGTTAAACTCAATGTTAATTTTCATTCTGACATTAACTTTTTGATATCTTAGTTCAGCAGATCCACTCCAACTTAAAATCTATTGAAATCCAGATTGTGATGAAGATGGAGCCACCCACCAGCACGCCACACAGCCTTTATCATGGACCCCTTGATTAACCCAAACATTCTTAGAAGGAAACCCAAACTACTCATCCCTCTTTGCCCCTTCTCATCTGGAAATAGCCAAAGAATGATCATCACCCAATTTCCCATCTTTTAAACCAGTAAAAGTTTCCTTAGAGGGGGGAATGAAACAGGGGAGGAAAGTTAGGCAGTCAGAATAGTTAGAATGCTGGAGTTAATCAAGGGAAAACTGGTTGTTTTCCTTTAAGATCAATTTGACATCCCCCCCCCCAATGCTAATGAGAAGGGTCTGGCAAGGTGGTTTCAAATGCAAACACTCCCTTCTGCTAAGCAAGCTGCCACATTCTTACTATTGATGCCTAAGCTGCAACCAGAATTTCTCATCCCCATGTCCTAGGTTTGGGAGGAAGGGAAAGGATGACCAATTGAAGGGTGAACTTCCTATAAAAAGGGCAAACCTAGCTGCCTATGTGGCTCTGTCCCCTTCTCCCACTCTGGGGGAAGTCTGCTCTTTTTCCTATGCTTTACTTTCTAAAAAATAAAGTCTGTCTACTACGCTTGCCTCAATGTCCCTCGATTTCATTCTTCAACTCCTAAAGGACACAAACCCAACATTCAAAAAAAAAACAGCATCACTATTATCCCCTGAACTCTATTCTTAAAATCTTCCAATCCTTAAGTATGATGTATCTTTCCATTTATTTACATCTTCCTTAATTTCTTTCAGCCTCATTCAATATTTTTTAGACTTTCAATTCATGGTTATGTATATTCCTAGATAGTTGATCCTTTTAGATACCACTGTAAATGGAAATTTTTTAAAACTATTTTGGGACGATCCATTGTTGGTGTACAGAACCCCAACAGAAGCTGTGTATGGTTCTTACACCCTCCAATGGTGCTGAATTCATTTATTGCCTCTAGCAGCTCTTGCATTGATTCTTTGGAATTTCTTCCTATTATTAATTTGAAAGACTTTACTTCTTTTTCTCATGTAATTGTTCTGCCTAGAATTTCCACAACTATGTGAAATAGGAGTGATGAAAGTAGGCATGTTTGTTTGCTTCCTAATCCTCATGGAAATGCTTTCAGTCTTTTGTCATTGAAATTTGTGTACGAAGTTATTATGTTTTTAATAAACATGATTTTTTAGCTTGAGGAAGTTCCAGTCTATCCCTGGTTTTCTAGGTGTTTTTATCAAAAAAGAACACTGAACTTTGCTATGTGTTTTTTCCACATCAATTGAGATGACCATGTGCATTTTTTTTTTCTCCTACTATCCAGTGTATCACACTGATAGATTTTCTTATGTCAAATTACGCTTGCTTTACAGGATATATTCCACAAAGCCATGGTTGTTAGGTAGAACCTGACTTAGGCAAGGCCATTTTGAAACATTTCCTCCATCTTAGAATGAGTCACCTCAAGTCCTTTCCCTAAACCCCACCCCCAACAAAACTCTACAGTCATGCAAAGGAACCCTAACCACTCCCATCATCATAAGAAAAGACTCTACCCCGGCAATGCCCTTCCCTGGCCTAATGTCCTCCTCCCCCATTCTCCCTATATCTGCCCAAGGCTATAAACCAAAGGGGGTCCCAGCCTCCACTGGACCCCCCCTTCACAGGTTCCTCCCCAATAAACCTGTATTACTCTAAGTCACTCTCTTTTTCCCTTATTTCCTTCATTCCTTACATTTTGGCACCAAAATCCAGGACTGATGTTCCATGGTTCCCACCAAAGGTGGCCTCTCCAGGCCTTCCATTGACCTTACCCCAGTCTCTCTTTCTGTCTCTCTCTTTCTATCAATCACTTCTCTCTCTGGCAGCTCAAGTAAGGACCATTCACATTACTGGACATCACATCCACCACCATCCTTCACTTATTGGGTGAGTGATCCCCTTTGACTCTCCTGGATTCACTGGAATCCCTGCCACAATCTCTCTCTCCAGGGATACTGTTCCCCTGAGCATACTGTTCCTCTCCAAAAATTCTAGTCCTAAGTTTGAGAAATCCCCAACCATTACTGGGTAATTAACAACTTGAGTTCTTTGGAAATGTCCAAAATTGTCTGTCACCACTTTTTTTTTACATTAATGCATTTTTATTGCAAAAACCTTCAAACAATACAAAGTAGAGAAAAGAAAATTCCCCATCTTCTTTCCAATTTTACCTTTCTCCTAGTAGTAACTGTAGTTAAAAGTTTTATATGCATCTTTCATATTTTTCTATGCATATAAAACACAACATACAACACACAATTATAGCACAGTATAGTATACAACGTTTCAAATGATCACTATATGATTGCCTGTGTTCAAACAGTTATACATCCTTGGACAAACAGCTTTGCTTCTCTGTACTTTGGGTTACTCCTCTGTAAAATAAGGATGATATTAGTCTCTACCTTCCAGCATGATCATGGTTAGATGGGATGTTGGTACTTTTGAGGCAGTGACTAACACAGAATAAGGTCTTGCATGTTTTTATTATATGGTCTGTCACCACTTTTATTCAATATATTTCTTGAGATCCTAGCTGGAGCAATCAGGCAAGAGAATGAAATCAAAGGGATAAGAATAGGAAGAGAGGAAGTCAAACTCTCCCTTTTTGCTGATGATATGATCCTTTATCTGGATGATCCAAAAAACTCCACCAGAAAGCTTCTTGAACTTTTAAACAGATTTAGCAAAGTGATAGGCTACAAGATCAATAGACATAAATCTATTCCTATACATAAAGAATAGACATAAATCTGTTCCTATACAGTAACAATAATAGGGCAGAAAAAGAAATCAGTCCAATTCACAATATCCTCAAAAAGAATAAAGTACTTGGAAATTAATATAAAAAGGGAAGTAAAAGACCTTTACAATTAAAATTATTGAACGTTGAAGAAAGAAATCTTAGAAACCCTGAGAAGGTGGAAAGATGGTCCATGCTTTTGGTTAGGCAGAATCCATATAATTAAAATGGCTATACTGCCTAAAGCACTATATAGATTCAATGCAGTGCCCATCAAGATATCAGTGTCATTCTTTATACACATAGCGATTCTCAAATTCATTTGGAACAAGAAACCCACAATAGCCAAAACATTACGAAGCAAGAAAGATGAAAAAGATGGATTAGCCATATCAGATCTAAAACTATACTATAGAGCTGTAGTAACAAAACAGCATAATACTGGTATCAAAATAAGAATGAAGACCATGGCAGGCAGCTAACCTAACAAAACTTCAAATCGAATGACTTTCAGAGTAATAGGGGGATGACTCTCTAGGATACTTGGAGGTGTAGGGAGGGAGATGGGGAGGGGGGAGGGTATATGAAGAACTCATAGGAGTCTGGAGATTGGGAAGATGGGGGAACCATCCCAGAAGCCGATGTCATTCCTCCACAAACTACCCATTTAACACATGAGTTCTTCTGGGGGAAACTGCAACAGGTGAAACCCAAGGTGGTTTATCTATGCTTTGGCATTACCCCTGGATAACAAAGTTTATATACATTGATTGGTACTGTTTTGATAATGTTTCCCCCTCAACTGCATCTCTATATACTTCTAATAAAAAAAATGAAGACCAATGGAATAGAAGGCTCTGAAACAAACCCATAAATCATCAAACACCTACTCTTTGACAAATGGGGTCAAAAAAATAACATGCAGGAATGACAACCTATTCAACAAATGGTGTTGGACGAACTGGACAGACTTCTGCAGGAAGTTGAAATTAGATCCTTATCTCTCACCCTGAACTAAAATTAAATCAAGATGGATCAAGGAACTAGGAATCAAACCAGCTACCATTCAACTGCTAGAAGAAAAGACAGAACCAACACTCCAGCATTTGGGAATAGGCAAAGATTTTCTCACCTAAAGTAAAAGACCCCTAAAGTAAAAGAATAGGTCAAAAATCAATAAGTGGGATCCCATTAAATTTAAAAAAGCCTCTGCACAGCCAAGGAATTGGTCAAAATTGTCAAGAGAAAACCTACAGAATTTGACATAATCATGCCCTGTGTTTCCTCCAGCAGGGGACTAATATCCAAAATTTACAAACTACTCAAAAAAATTAATACCAAAAGCACAAACAATCAAATCAATAAAAGGGCCAAAGAGATAAATAAAAACTTCTCAACAGAAGAAATTGAGCAAGCCAATGAATACATGAAAAAGTATTCTAGACCTTGGGGTTCAAGATGGCGTTCTGAAGACAAAGGCTTTCCCTGCACCTCCGCGACTGATCGGGATTTCTCCAACTTCCCGCCAGTATTTCCAGGTGCGTTTGGGGAGATTGGTAATATAAACCACCAGTCCTAATCTTGGCAGTAGATTTGAGAAATAGAAACTTGGACGCGACCTAGGGATTTGTTCTGACCTGTCTCGGC
>PVKS010042633.1:0-15324 GCA_004027875.1 Aplodontia rufa | reverse complement strand
AGTGGTTCTTCTGCAATAATCCAGGGGAAATTGACAAAAACCCAAAAAAAATCACCTTCATATTTATACCAGGAAAATGATCCAGCTCTTGATTTTTAAGGAGGACATTAAGGAGATGGGAAAACGGGGTTAAGATCCATCATTTTAGAAATCAGGTTGAAAAGTAAAATCCAGTGGCTCTTCCAACTGCTGCCCAGAGGGTTAGGAAAACAAAACAAAACAAACAAACAAAAAAAATACTCAAGAAAATCAGTTTGTGACCTTGAGAGTCCCAGAGCTTTGCAATTTGACATTTGGTCTCTCCTGACTCATTTTCTCAGAAACTTACAATAAAACTTAAAACTAAAAGAACAGATTTGTGTCTTTTCATGAACAAACAGGAAATCAAGAGCTGGAGACAACATCCTTTATTGAAGGCAGGGAGAATGGCAGTAAAACTGGGAACAGTGGTTGAGTTAAAGTTCAACAAATATTTGAGGGTCTCTGCAAATCTTGCTGTTGGAATTTTGATAAGGACTAACTTGAAATTCTACACCAATTTGAGTAGCATTTGCACTTTCATATTTTCAAGTCCTCTGACATAAACATGGGGTGACTTGCAATTTGTGGAGAGTTCTTGAATTAACTAATATTATGTTTTATAATTTTCAATGTATAATTTTAACATGCTTAGTGAATCTCATTTCAATGAATTTTATTCATTTATATGCTATTGTAAATTAAATTGCTTCTTAAACTTCCTTTGCAGGTTGTACATTGCTGTATTGCAGAGACACAACTGATTTTCTGCATCAATCTATATTGCTACATTGGTAAATTTGTTTGTAAGTTCTATTCACTTTCTAGTACATTCTTTATTGGGTTTTTTTTGTTTGTTTGTTTTTCTTTTTCTCCATTGTATTTTTTTTAAACTTGGTATCAAGTCACCTGTTAATTTGAATCATTTTCATTCTTCCTCTCTAATTTAGAAACTTTTATTTCTTTTTCTTGTCTTCTGAAATTGCTCTGGTTAGAAACTTTTGTGTTGAAAAGTGATAGTGAAAATGGGCAACCTAGCCTCTTTCCTGATATAAAGAAGGAAATTTTCAGTCACTTACCATTGAATATGATATGATTTGTAGGTGTTTTCAAATTGTCTTTTACTCTATTGAGTATTCTCTCTTCCACTCCGAGTTTTCTTATTAATTTCATCATGAAAGAATGTTGGGTTTGTTGAAAAACACTGATTGATCATTTGAGATAATCATGTTCTTTTTATTTCTTTTGATTCTATCAATGCATTATATTGAACAATTGTAGCTTCAATGACTATTGCATTACTGAAATACCCCAACTGGGGTGGGTCATTGTGTTTGATCCTTATAATATGCTTTTAGATTCATTCAGGTGGTATTTTGCTGAGAATTTGCACATATGTGGTTGTAAGGAATGATTCTCTGAAATTTTCCTTTCCTGACTTTTTTTCTGGCTTTGGTACTCAGAGGAAACACAGAATGTGTTAGGAAGTGTGATATCCTCTTCTGTTTTTGGAAGAGTTTGAGAAGACTTTGTTGGGAACATGAGGCTCAGCTGGCTTGTAGAAGAATTAGTGGTAAACAACTCTAAGGGGTCCAGCTGGCTTGTAATTAGCAAATTGCCTGACCGCATGACTAAGCTATTCAGCCACTCATTTGTTATAATTGGAGAAAGGTGTTTGCATTGTACCCTATTGGCTGTTGTAATGAATAAATGGAGTAGCAGCTATTCAGGTGGAGGGAGAAAGAAGAGAAAGCGGCCCAAGGAGAAAGCAGCCAGAGAAGAAGCAGCAGTAGCCAGAGAAAAGCAAGAAAGCAAGCAGCCGTGTCCTGAAGGGAGAAAGCAGAGAAGACGCATAGAACCGGAGAGATCAACAGAGACGTCAGATCAGCAGCGGTAGAAGATGCAGGTCCTGTGTTCCAGCCGCCGGCGTTCGCCCCCTTGTTCCCGGCTCCTCAACCCTTCCTAACTCAGCCCTTCGGAGGATGGCCCAGCATTGGGTCATTCTACCCGTTCCTTGCTCTGGAGTGCAGCGGGGAGTGACTCCTTTCCCTATCCCTGCCCTAACTTGGCCATTCCTCGCTCTGGAGTGCAGCGGGGAGTGACTCCTCGCCCCATCCCTGCCCTAACTCGGCCCCTTGGAGGACGGCTCGCTAAGTTGTTCTGCCCGCTTCTGGAACAGGAACGCTGCGGGGAGCGACTCCTCTTCCCCCATCCCCAGCCCTGCCCTGCTGGCACCCGGTTCCCAGTGTCCTGCTGGCCCCCCAGGGAACGGCTAAGGTCCCCCGAGGCCGTTCCACCCACTCCCTGCTCCAGAACCCAGGGGGGAGCGACAGACTTGATGTTAATTCTTTGGTCCAATTTACCAATGTAGCAGCCTGACTCTGGATTCTTTGTGAAAACATTTTTTGTGGTAAGAAAATAATGTTTATTTGAATTTTTAAATTATTATTTCAACATAGTCTTACATATTGGAGAGAATCATGTTTACATATTCATACATACATGGATATTGACAAATGAACTTAAGGCTGATCCAAGACCAGGATCTCTCAGATTTTATCACTCCCCAGCCTTTTGTTTCATTTGCTTTACCCCCATGTTATACATACGAATAAGCATATTCATGTGTATTATTTTTGAATTTTCTGAGCTTTCCTGCCAACCTGTGCATAGTTGGGCTTCTCATGGGAGTTGAGAGTTCCTAGTTGAATGGTAACCATCTTAATCCCTCTCTCCCCTCCCTTCTTTCCTCCCATCTTCTCCCTCAGCTTCATGGTTATTGTTCTCCCTGTTATGTGAAAATTCACCTATAGTAAGCTTAATATTGGAGCTACACTAACTTTCAATCTGTCTCAGATTTCACTCTAGCTTTTTTTGATTATTATTTCAATCAGTTTATTTGCTACTAGTCTTTTGATATTTTCCTTTTTATTTCTGTTTTCTTTCTTTTTTTCTTTTTTTTAATTTTTATTCGATAAACATGGTCTTACAACAGGATGGGTTCATCATCAAAGAATCAAGAACAAAAGTGTAATGACAGAACAAGCCAATATGGGTGCCAGACCATGGTTTCCCCCTTTGAGTTCCCCATGGTTAGATGTTTCACTTTACTTAAGACCCAAATTAATTGGACTTCTTAAGAAAGTCAGAGGTTACCCTCAGGTTAAATTCCCCCATTCTACCTCCCTTTGGTCACATTGATGTTTTTTCTTTCTTTTTTATTTATACTTGGAATTGAACACAGGGGCTCTTTATGATTCAGTTGCATTTCCAACCTATTTATTTATTTATTTATGTTTTGACACAGGTCTCATTAAGTTTCTGAGGGTCTTTCTAGGTTGCTTAAACTGGTATCAAAGTGATGCTTATCCTGCCTGATCCTCTTTGGTTGCCAGTATAACAGTCATGTGCGACCAAAATAGGTGAGATTCTCTATTTCCTCTTGAGTCATTTCATGATATTTCTGTCCTTCTAAGAATTTATCCATTTTAACTAATTTATCTATGTTATGGGCATACAGTTTTTCAATCTATTCCCCAATGATTATTTTACCTTCTAATGGCTAGTATTAAAGTATCCACTTAGGGATTTCATTTATTTGTATATTTATTTGTCAACTGTGGACACAACATGCATCTCTCCTGTCCACTGAAAATGTGTCAATTTTTGGGACGACTCTTTTGTTTCCTTGCTTCTCGTATTCCTTAGTCTCTGAGTGATTTGCCTCTATCCTAATCTTCCCAAATCTTTTTTCATTGTACCTTTTATTTTGCTCTTCCTTTAATACATCTTTAAAAAATTAAGTTATCCTGAAAGGCTACTAATTGTTACTCTGACATTATTTTAATTGCACACATTTCAAGCTATCGATTTGCCTTTGAGTACTTCCTTCAATACACCTGATATGTGCTGCTGATAAGTTGTGGTTCAATTTTCTTTCATCTCTAGGTATTTTATAAATTTCTGTGATTTCTTCTTGAACACAATAGCTATATAAAGGTATATTGTTAATGTACACATCTTTGAATATTTCAGTTTTAATTCTGCTCTTACATTCTAACTCCATCCATTGTGTTAGGGGAGGATGTTTGTATACTTTGAGTCTCCTTATATTAACTGAGATTGTTTTTGTAGCCTACCATAAACTGAGACCAGGAGTTTTCTAAATGAAATTAAAAATTATGTGTACTCTACTGATACTGGGTGGAATTTTCCACAAATATTTGTTAAATCTAGCGAGCTTTAGTGCTGAATAAGAACTGCATGTCTTGTTGAACTTATGTCTATATATTCTATCCAATACTAGAAATTGGATATCGAGGACTTTAATTTTCTTTATTCAATAATTTCTCTGTAATGGAGTAAAATTTGTACAACCCTTAAAGAGCCAAAATATGTTTTTGCACTATATTTGTAGATCCTTTGATCAAGACATTCCACTTTAAGAAAATGTCCTTTATGTGAATTTGTACTACAAGGCTATAGTAACAAAAAGAGCATGTATTGGTATCAAAACAGAATGGAAGACCAAAGGAGTAGAACAGAGGATTGTGAGATGAACCCTCCTACCTTCAACCTTCTGATATTTGATAAAGGGGGCAAAAGCATAGTGTGGAAGAATGATAGCCTATTCAACAAATGGTGTTAGAAAAATTGGACAGCCATATGTAGACAACTGAATTTGGTTCCTTACATTTCACCCTGCACAAAAATTACATCAAAATGATTCAAGAATCTGGATATTAAACCAGCAACTCTACAATTGCTTGAAAAGAAGTAGGATCAACATCACATGACATTGGGGTTGGCGCAGACTTCCTTAAACGGAATCCCATGGCACAAGCAGTAAAATCAAGAATAAATGCATGGGATCCAATTAAACAAAAAGCTTTTGCACAGCTAAAGATGTAGTCAATAGTCTCTAGAGACAACCTACAGAATGGGGAAAAATTATTTTCTCCTACACCTGGGACAGAGGGCTAACATCCACAACATACAAAAATCTCAAAAAACTAAATACAAAAATCACAAATAATCCAATTAATAAATGGACTATGGAACTAAAATGAAGCTTCTCAATGGAGGAAGTCCAAAAATCCCATAAACATATGAGAAAATACTCTACATAACTAGCAATAAGAGCAATGCAAATAAAAATTTCACTGAGATTCCACCTCACTCTGGTGAGAGTGGCAAAAATGAAGAATACACACAATGACAGATGCTGTAGGGGATGTGTCAAAACAGGAACACTATTACATTGCTGGTGGGACTGCAAACTGGTACAGCCACTCTGGAAAGCAGTGTGGGGACTCCTCAAAAAATGAAAGCTGAAACCGCCTTTTGACCCACATATCACACTCCTGGGTATCCTCCCCAAAGTGCTACTATCAGCATATTATATTGATACAGCTTCTTTAACGTTTATAGCTGCTCAATTTACTACAGCTGTATAAATGTGACCAACACTCATGACTCTCACTTGATGAATGGATTCAAAAACTTATAGACAATGGACGACTACTCGGCTATTAGAGAAATTGATATTATGGCATTTGCAGCCAAAAGGGTGGAGATGGAAAAATTTTCATAAGTGAAGTATCCCAAACTCACAGACTCAAGGGCCAAATGGTTTCTCTCATTTGTGGAAGCTAGAATACAAGTGGAAAGAGTATGAGAGATGGCTAACCTAACAATTATCTCAAAATGTATGAATTTTTACACAATCATGGGGAACCATGCCTAGGTTCCTGGGGAAGGTAGGCAGGGGGCCAGGGAGTAGGGAAGGGGATAGGAAGGACATCAAGGATACCAGACAGAGGTTGTATGGGGAAATCTAATAAGAGGGCAACCTCTGAATTCCATGAGAAGTCCAATTAAATTGGGGCTTAAGCAGGGGGAATCATGGAACCATGGGGAACCCAAGGGAGGAAATCATAGTCTGAAAACAGTCTTGGCTTGTTCTGTCATTACACTTTTGTTGTTGATTGTTTGACGATGAATCCCTACTGGTTGTAAGACTGTGTATATCAAATAAAAATTTAAAAAATAAATAAAACTATGAACAGTACAGAGAGATTAATTAGGACAATTACAACATCCATGCACTCAAAAACTATATATAGAGCACATACTTCTTTAAAAGCACCCTAATAGATGCCTGGGACAATATCTTGAAGAGTGAGTGGTGCTCTTTTACTCTATATATGAGTATTACATACTACTATGATATGTCATATGATAGCATATCATATGTTGACATATGATGATCTTGGTTAGGATTTTAACTTGTTTAAGGGAAATATAACAATATGCTTTTTCACTTTGTCCTTTTGATATATTGTTATAGAATGGCCGTTAGAAGGTTATAGTATGATTCATTTAAATTTTATTTATAATTTGACAACTGCTTTTCACCATGCTTGGCAAGAGGAATGCAAAGTCCTTAAGGAATTTCCAGAATAGTGTGTCATTACGTAAAAGCATCACAGGTAAAATTTACAGTTGCAAATAAAGTTTGCCTTGAATATAAATTATGTGTAAACAAAACAAAATGTCCTTTTGAGATTTCAACATGGTCATAATCCTAGCAAATATATACTGAGCCTTTTATCTGTGCAGGATATGGTCTGTGTTCTTCAAGTGCATTACTTATGGGGTATTTCCATTATTACCTAAAGTTTATGAGTGTCCAGAAGAAGGTGAAAGTGCGTAACTCGAAGTATTCAATACAGCAGTGCTTATTTTAGAAATAAAGTTGAGTGCAGGTAAAATATATCACTGAAACTTAGAAAACTGTGTTTAGGCTATTTTCTGTCACTTGAGACTTTAGAATTCAAAAGAACTCACATTATAGTTTCCTCATATGAAAATGTAACACTTAGCATATCTTTGTCTGCAAACTTCATGGTTCTTTTCTATTGATTCAATGCACCTAGAATAGCAATAGAAACAAAGTAGACATTGACTTCAAAGTATTTGACATGATAATTACTTTTCAGCACTCATCCAAAATGAGAGGCACAGGTGTATGTAGAAGACATATCTCTGCAAAAGTAACCAAGAATGTATTCATGATGGACCGACACAAATAAACTTTAAAAACCAAATCAATGGTTGAAATGTAGGAATTATATTTCTATTTAAAGAAGATATTCAATCACCGGTGGAAAAATTCATTCTAAAACCACTTATTCAACGATTTAATACTTATTAAATAAGTGTGAAACAGGTGGTACTGCACTATTAAGGTTAATAAAATACTTGTCCCTGTTTTCAATAACTTAGTTCACAGTGTAGGTGGGCAGACATGTTTGTGAATAAGATCTAAATAAAAACTCTGCTACATTTACCAACAGAATTCTAAAGCAGCACTGAAGGACTGCCTGACATTTATGTAGATTCTGATATTTTAATTGAGATGAAATACTCTTATTATAATAAAAGTTACTGAGCACTTACTTGCTTGCTTAGAAGCATATATATGCCCTCTTGACATAAGACTTGAGACATTAGAAATTTAAAGTTTGAAGAGATTAAATGGATTTGCTTTGTTTTGTTTCTGGTGTGATACAGTAGTAACTGGTAAGCTAGAAGTTAAATCTAGGTAACCTGACGAAAGAGATGGAACACAATTTCTCTTTTAAACAATAGAAAGAATGTGCCAGACTATGACTACTATCATCTCACCTCAACTAATACAAGCATCTGCAAAGATAATGAATTCTCTACTGAGTCAATTACAAGATTCATAGGGGGTCTCAATATCTTATCACAAGTCAAATACAGATTCACAGATTATCAATGCATCTTATTTGGGTAGGCAATCCTTAATTAATATCTACATACTAACTCTGAGTGGATTCCTATTGTCTACTCAACATGATCTTTCCTTTCCTTCAGCCTTAGGAAACCTATGTCATCTTCCCTCTGTTAGAATGAGAGTTAAATCTGGGCTTGGTGGCACACACCAGTAATCCCAGTGGTTTAAGTGGCTTAGACAGGAGGACTGCAAGTTCAAAAAGATTCTCATTAATTGAATGAGAAACTTAACAACTTAGTGAGACCTCATCTCAAAATAAACATAAAAACTGACTGTGGATGTGGCTCAGTGTTTTATCGTGTCTGTGTTCAACAACTGATATTCTCCACAAAGAAATGAAGGTTTGAAGGACATTTACATTCCACTTGGAAAAAGGCACTGAATCTAATATTCTTATCAAGTGTAAAGCTAAACAGATTAAATAGGAACTATGAATGCAATATGGAAAACTACTTCTGTGCTTCCAAATAATTTTTTAGTTGTTTAGCGTAATGCTCACTCTGCTCATGCTGTTCCCTGTCTTTAAATGCATCAGCATCTAGAGCATCCATAAGAACTTCCAGCTTTCAAAAAAATGAAAAGATGTCATGATTATAAAGTTTTGAAACAAAATAGTTCACCCATGGGAATTTATCTTGTAATAGATAATTCAAATGTTGATATACATATTAAATAATGTATTCAAACGATAAAATTAACTTTTTCCAATATTATAGAAAGCAATACATGTCATTTCATGACTCTCCAAAGCAGCTTTATTCATTATTCTATGGGAACAGACAGTGAAATTAGCCTGACCACTAGCCTCTTCTTTGTCTTTTCCAGTGTTGTAAATTTCTTGCCTGAGGTTTTCAATTGTTTCCTTCATAAGGTCGAGCTGTTCTTCCCTGTTTCATACATGGCCAGCAAGCTGCTGTTTTCGGACTTGCACTTCTGATAGATGATCCTTGTTGTCCATGAGTTCCTGCATGGCCAGTTCTTCTTCCACATGTGCATCTCTCATCGCTTTGGTTAGAATTTTCAGTAGCTCCTAGCCTGCACTCAATCCTAGAGTTTTGTAAAAATAAATAAATAAAGGTTACAAAATCTACTGCATGAATACTAAATTTGGTCTTCAAGTCACTATCATGTTAACAAGACCCATAATTATTCACCTCAGGACAAAATTCAAGGAAACCAATCACTATCAATTTATATTAGGAGGGTTTCTACACCTGAGTGGATCATATAGGAATATTACATATGATGGTCAAACCAAGACAGTAAAACTTAATAACTAATTGTGAGATTTCCTGAAACAGTACACTGCATGATTGCAAATGGGAAAAACAAAATAAACAAGATGGTCTTTAACATGGAGCCTAAGCCCTAGGACAGTATCAAGGAGGACAAAACTCAACCTGAGACTTTCTGATTCAGAGGGACTACCAAGGCTTGGATGATTTCTAGTGTCTGCCCCCTAACAAAAGGAAAGGCATATAATGGGGGAAAAAGCTCAAGTACATTAAGGTTTTTCTAACAGTTAGAAAAGAAAACATGAGTTCATAACCACGGATTGCCCCAAATCCAAATAACACACCACCATAACCAAATGATGGAAATGATAAACAATTAAAATTAACATTAGAGGTATTTGGGAATGATGGTCATCAAATAGCGACATACAAAGGCTATGCATGAAATGGATAAAGTGGGAAATACATGAAAAATATTACAAACAGGGAAATGACAATAGACCATTAAAAATAACTCAGCAGCTATATAAAATAACTTGACAGAACATTTAGACATGAAAATAATTGTGTTCAACTTAAACTCATGGATTCACTAATATTAGAAGTTCTGTATTCATGAATCAAGAAAGAGAAACTCAAACACAGCAATATTCAAAATTTGAATCTTGGAAGCATCTTAGAAATAAAAGACCATGGAAGGAATGGACACAAGGAATAAAGCAGATCATATTTTCCCTACACTCAGAGATTTCAAGAAGTAATAACAGAAATAGAAACACTAAAAACATTTTCAAGGGAAAATACCTAAAATGAATACCCAGAAAAATTACTTTTCAAATTAGAGATTCTTCATAAAAACAAGAACTGACAGAGCTTTCCACAACCAGATATGCATTGAAGGAATTTCTACTGCTTTATTATGGAGGTAAATGTTCTTAGAAAAAAGTTTAAAGCAGGAAAAATGAAAACTGAAAAACATGCCAATATTGTGAATGTAAAGAATATCTGAAAAGTTGTAGTAAAAAGCATCATTCCATGTATAAAAGCTTGCATCCTGTACTGAAAACAAATCCTCTTTTCAAGACATCCCAGTGCATATTTAAAAACACAGCAATCTAAGCCATGAAGTAAATCTCAATATATTTCAAAGAACAAATACTTGAATTTAAAATTTTAACAGCATTACAAATAGACTATACATGTAATATAAAAAGATATAATTCTATCCACTGAAATTTAAAAGCACATTTGTATATAGCTAATTAGGAAATGATAAAGTGATAAAAATCATACTAGGAACAACTCAAAATATGAACAGTAAAAAATATAATATACTAAAATTGAGTGAAGCAGTAGAATTGCACTTGCAGGGAAACTCATGTACTGAAGACTTATACAAGAAAAGCCAGTTGAGAATCTACGAGTTTCCAATTAACAAATTAGAAAGAGTAATCCCAATCTCCCCCTGAAATGAGGCACAAAATCATAAAGATCATATGCAACTTAAATGAAAATGAAAGAATAATGAGGATCCAAAAAGCCAAAAGTCAATGAGAATAAAAAAGGCACACATATGCGTCTTATGTTTATATCAGTAAAATTAAGGAATGCAAAAGACATGTAGTAAGATCAATCAATGAAACATGCACTTAGACCAGCACAGAAATAATACCAGGAAAGGAAAAAGAGGCTACAACAGGAAATTGAAAAGAGGTCAATAAATAATAGGACAATATAATGAAGAACTCTATGCCATAAAATTCTTAAATTATAAAATGAAAAATTTCTAGAAAAATTAAATTTCTCAGAATTGTTTTCAGAACTATAATACCTAAATATCCCTTTGACAATTGATGCAACAAACCGATACTTAACAGGATTTCCCCATTTCAATGGCAAAGAACTTCCAGATGCAGATGATTCTACAGGTATTTGCTCTAATACATGTTTTCTCTATACAAATTTTGCAAGATTAGACATTAAAGAGTAATGCACTCTTACACATTCAATTAGACTAGTGAAATCATGATACCAAAATTATTCTAGAAAGGTGAAAGATAAAAATTAGAGCCAATATCCTTTATGGAAACGGAGGTAGAACACCACCATTAAAAGAGGAAATCGGTTCCATTGATATATAAATTAATACATACAAACCTCGGAACTAGTTTCCTTGTTTTGAATTCTAGTAATACCATTTTCTATCTCTAAGGACCTTGGGAAAGTTTGCTCACCAACACTGGGACACACTAGTAAAATAAATGTAGATAGAAAAACAACCCGTGGGATTAAAATGGAGATTAAACAATTTGATATATTAATTTCAAAGCACTTAGAACATTACTGCTGGAACATATATTCTACTAAGGAGATGTTACCTATATTATCATATATATATATATATATATTTAGAGAATAATGCATGTGCAATTTAGGCAATATTTAAAATTTATAACAGTGTTTTCACATTAAAATAAGCCTATAAATGTAATTCACTGCACAGATTCCTTAAAAGAAAAATACAATCTTGAAAAAATGCATAAAATGAATATTTAATAAATCCAATACACTTTTTTGGGGGAAGTTGTTAAGTTTGAACTGAAGGGCAAAATTACCACTGAGCACATTACAACTCCAGTCTGAATTTTTGTGTTTGTATTCACACAATGTTTTGCAAGAATGCTGGGACTGGTCTCAAACTTGTGATTCTCCTATTTCAGCCTCCTGAGTTACTTAAATAACAGGTATGTGCCAGTAGACGAAGAAAATACCCATTTGTATTTTTTTCTTCAATAGCAAAACAGGAATACAAACCAATTTCCTTACCTGATAGAGAAAGCTTACTAAAGACTGACACCAAACATTAATAGTAGTAAATCATCAAAGACATATTTTTTAAAATCAGTTATAAGATAATGATGCTTGTTGGGCTGCAAAATTAGCTTCCTGGTAGAGTTCTTGCCTAACATGAATGAGACTCTAGATCTGATTCCCAGCATTGCCAGACAAAAAGTTCTCTCGTTCATAGGTGGGTGTAGTCATGCACTAGTAGAAGCCCAGCTACTGAGGCTGAGGGGAGAACAACACAAGTTCAAGACAAGCCTGTTAGATTTTGGAAAATTCAATCTCAAAACTCAAAATGAGTAGGAAAGAAGGTAATGATCATAGGTCCAGCACTGGCCACACATGGGCAAGGCACTGATTTCAATCTCTAATACTGGAAAAAATAAGGATAAGTATACCTACTATCACCATTTTTATCCAATATTACCAAGAATATTGGCTCATACATCAAAAACAATGAAAAATGGCGAAAACCCAAAAAGGACAAACAAATGTGTTGCTATTTCCAGGAAGCTTCAAGGAATCCACACTATGCCTCAATGTCATCAAGATTTGAACAATGTTATGATATTAGGTATGACTGTCAAAAATAAAATATAAATACGTAATTTTCATGAAAAAAGATTTGAACAATGTTGTTTTGATCAAAATCAACACAGAAAACATGAATTTCAAGGATATAATTTCAAATATAACGAAATAGAATAATAAAATTAAAAAATACAAATACCAAATGTATGAAATTTTATGGAAGAACATATAAGTTGACTGTAAATGGAAAAACCCTTATCAAATTTACAGATGAAATGAATAAGGAGAAGATACATTTGTTTTTGCATATTTAGCTCTCTGAAAAAATTTTATTTAAACTTGGGACCTAGGCTAAATGCAAACTGTAGACAACAATTTATGATTAATGTCAATAGTGAGAAAGCTCCAGTTGCAACTTTGGAAGAAAATGTGTTTGTATTTCAAGAGGAGGGGAAGACAAGCTAGACCTGGAGATTTTCACACTGTAATGCTGGAAACTCCACCTAATCTTTCCTCTGGGGAAATGCATTTATTTTACAAAAGCCATAGAAAATAACCAAATATCCTTCACATCACACATGCTGGAAGACTCTCTTCTTGTGGAGACAGGGACAAGAAGTTAGCAGCTATCACTTTTCTCTATCTCATCACCTGGATAAGTGCTTTGGAGGTTCCCCCTTTAGAATACAAATTCTTCATGTGGAGAGTTTCATCCAGCCAACTCTCAGGACATTGCCCTGTAGGTCAAAGCTGGCATACCAAGGAGCCATATGGTCATTATTTGCTGCACATAGCATTAACAATGTCTTCTCTTCTAGACATTTGTTTGTGCACTCACAATATGAATGAATACGCATAGAAAGAGATCTTGACTCAATACTATGATTTCAATTCTCCAGAAACTGATCTAGATAATCATTTCAATTTTAATCACAATTCCATCACTCTCTTCAAAGAATTGAAATACAGACCAAATCCTGGCCAATGGTGCAAACCTGTATTTTCAATGATTTAGGGGGAAGCAGATAGGTACCTAAATTCAAAGCCAGCCTCAGCACCTAGGAAAACCCTAAGCAACTTGGCAAGACCCTCTATCAAAATAGAAAACCAAAAGTTTGAGGATGTTGATCAGTGGTTAAATACTGCTGGGTTCAATTCCTGGTACAATAAAAAGTTTTAAGACCTATGCAAATATGGAATTCTGCTGTATAACCAAGGTGGCATTTCATGGGAAAAGGAAGGCACATGGAGCAAATGAGCAATGGGCAAGTCCTGTGAAAAGTAGGAAAACTAGATCCTTATCTCTCATAATGCAAAAAATGAATTTCTACTGGTTTTAAAGACAGAAATAGGAAAGATCAAACAATAATTTAAAGATCAAAATGTAGTATAATTTATGTAACCTTAGATTTTTAACACTGAACTACCCAACAGATGTACTAATCAAAATAATCCTGACAGTTTTGACCACATTTAATATTTTTCAATGAATCAAAGGTCAAGGAAGTAAATTGAGAAGAAATATTATTAATGAAGAGATATATGTAATATATCTAACCACTTCCAGAATCAGAGAAATGCAAATCAAGACCACAATAAAATTATTTTAGACATCATATCTCAGTTAAGGCAAGTTTAGCCCATGTTACTGGAAATAACCAATATTATCAAAGATAGAAACATCTAGATTTTGCTTGGAAGAATTTATATTGTTATGCTGGAATACAGAATATTTGCTATCCCAACTTAAAAATGGCAAAGAACCTGAGCAGACACTGGTCTAAAGATGGCATGCAAACATTCAATAGTGAAATGAAAAGGTATTCAACATCAATTGACATCACAGAAATGAAAAACAAAATCAAGAGTTGGAGCCACTTCACAACTGCTAGAATAGCTATAATTGTTAAAAAGAACAAACATGACAACTGTTACTAAGGATTTGGAGAAAATTCAGCACTCTTTGTCTGGATACCATTAACTGTGTCCCTTAAAATTCTTTATGTAATTATGCTAATTAAAATCAGCATAACCCAGAGAACCAAGGATTGAATGTCTTCAATGATCTGTGGAGGCTGGAGCAAGACTTTGGCTATTGAGAAACGAGGTCAATTCTTATGATTTAAATTCAGAAGTGATGGAATGACATACAACCTAAGGCATTTGTAGATATGTTTTGGGAAGGTGGATAGGGAGGGATAAGGGTGGATAATCAGGGGGGTGCTTGGGGGATAAATCTAATATTCAGAACTTATTTATATATATTTTTTGTTAGAAGGATTTTTGTTAGAAGGATGATTGTTCTACAAATTAATTTCTTAATAAAAAATTTTATGGGTAGAATCTGTTGCTTTCTCTCATTTCCCTTTCTCAAAATTCTAAAAGCATTTTTAATGTTGAAACTGACATCAAATGGAATACATATCTGTTGCTATAAATCTAAGTATTGCATTTCCTTCATCATTATTAAATTAAATTTGACTCAGAGAGTCTACAAAAAGAAAAATCTTGGTATTAAACCACTAATATAAGTAAACCAAAATATTACACTTCTATCATTAAAGCAAATAAAACATCTGTTTCCAACAAATACTCAATATTATTAAAATGGCCATTAATTTAGATAGATCAAAGGAACCATTGCTTGAAACTGCAGATATTGCAAAGTAAAAATATTCCTATCAAATTCAAGTTAACCTTAAACAGATTACTGTATTTGTCCTCTGGATTAATGTCATCACCATTTTCTTATTATATGTTGTTATGTTGGTTTTGTTTGTTTGTTTGTTTTGCTTAAAGGATGTGTGCATTATATTTAACCTTCAAGAACCTTACTGGCAGCAAGATTCATAAATTTTATCCAAATGTAATTCA
>PVKS010042632.1:0-15324 GCA_004027875.1 Aplodontia rufa | reverse complement strand
GGTCTTCTAGGTATAAAATCATGTCGTCTGCAAATAGAGATAATTTAACTTCCTCTTTTCCTATACGAATACCTTTGATTTCCTTGTCTTGCCTGATAGCTCTGGCAAGGGTTTCAAGGACTATGTTGAACAAGAGTGGAGAAAGTGAACATCCTTCTCTTGTTCCTGAATTCAGTGAAAATGCTTTCAGTTTTTCTCCATTGAGGATAATGTTGGCTATGGGTCGGTCGTAAGTGGATCTGACATAGTTAAAGTATCTTCCCTTGATCCCTATCTTTTCCAAAGTTTTGAGCATAAAATGGTGTTGAATTTTATCAAATGCCCTCTCTGTGTCAATTGAGATGATTATATGATTTTTGTTTTTAATTCTGTTTATGTGGTGAATTACATTTATTGATTTGCACATGTTGAAAAAGCCTTGTTTCCCTGGAATGAAGCCCACTTGATCATAATGTATTATCTTTTTAATGTGCTTTTGTATCCGATTAGCTAAAATTTTATTAAGGATTTTTGCATCGATGTTCATCAGGGAAATTGGTCTGTAGTTTTCTTTCCTTGATGTGTCTTTGCTGGGCTTTGGAATCAGTGTAATATTTGCTTTCTAAAAAGTGTTTGGGAGTGTTCCCTCTCTATCAATTTCCTAGAAGAGCTTGTAGAGGATTGGTGTTAGTTCTTCTGTGAAGGCTTGGTAGAATTCTGCCATATATCCATCCAGACCTGGGCTTTTATTTTTTGGGAGAGCTTTGATTTTTGCTTCAATTTTGCTATCTGTGATAGGTTTGTTTAGGTTTTCAATGTCCTTCTGCGTTAAAGAGGGAATGTTGTGTATGTCCAAGAACCTGTCCATGTCCTCCAGGTTATCAAACTTGGCAGAGTATAAATTTTCAAAATAGGTTCTGATAATCTTCTGGATCTTGGATGAGTCTATGGTGATGTCCCCATTTTCATCTTTGATTTTGTTGATTTGGTTCATTTCTTTCTTCCTTTTGGTGAGGTTGGCAAGGGGTCTGTCGATTTTGTTGACTCTTTCAAAGAACCAACTCTTAGTTTTGTTAATAGTTTGTATAGTTCTTTAGTTCTCAATTTCATTGGTTTCAGCTCTGATTTTGGTAATTTCCCATCTTCTGTTAGATTTGGGGTTGTACTGTTCCTCCTTTTGTAGTCATTTGAGTTGAAGTATAAGGCTATTTATCTGATCTCTTTCTATATTTTTGATGTATGCACTCAGTGCTATAAATTTACCTCTTAAGAATGCCTTCATACTGTCCCAGAGGTTTTGGTATGTTGTTTCCTCATTCTCATTCAATTCCAAGAAGTTCTTGATTTCTGCTCTCATTTCCTCTTTTACCCATCCTTCATTTAAGAGGTAGTTATTCAATTTCCAAATATTTGAGTAGTTTCTGTTGTTTCTCTTGTTCTTGATTGCTAAGATCATAGCATTATGATCTAAGAGAATACATGGGATTATATCCACTTTTTATATTTTTTAAGATTATCCCGGTGAACTGGGGTGTGGTCTATTTTAGAGAAAGATCCGTGAGCTGCTGAGAAGAAGGTAAATTCAGCTGTCTTAGGATGGAATATTCTGTAGATGTCTGTTAAGCCCGATTGATTAATAGAGTTGTTCAGATTGGAGATGTCTTTATTGATTTTTTGTTTTGATGATCTGTCTAGAGTTGATAGTGGTGTGTTGAAGCCCCCCAGAATTATTGCATTGAGGTCAATGAGGAGATTAATGTCCTTAAGTATTTTTTCCATAAATTTGGGGGGGGGGGTTGTAATTGGGAGCATAAGTGTTAATTAACATTATATCTTCTTGATGAACTGTCCCTTTTAGTATGATATAGTGACCCTCTTTGTCCTTTCTGACTAGTTTTAGTTGGAAATTGATTTTATCAGAAATTAGATTCCCCACACCAGCTGGCTTTTTTGGGTCACAGGCCTGGTAGACAATTTGCCATCCTTTCACTTTCAGCCTGTGTCTATTTTTGAGTGTCAACTGTGTCTCTTGCAGGCAACATATTGTTGGATTTTGTTTTCTGATCCAGTGGCCTAGTCTGTGTCTTTTAATTGGGGCATTGAGACCATTCACATTCAAAGTTAGAATAGATATGGGAGGCTAGTCTCTGACTTTGTATCAATTACTGAATTTTGAGTCATCATGGAAGTCATCTTGTGTATAATATGATTATTGACTCGCCCTTGTTTAAGGATTTAGGATATCGTTGGCATTTTCTTCTGAATGGAGAACATCTTTGAGAATAGTTTGTAGAGTAGGATTTGTGTTCATGTATCTTGTTAGCTTGAGTTTATCATTGAAGTATTTAATTTTCCCATCACATTTGGAGCTGAGTTTTGCAGGGTATAATATCTTTGTGTGGAGGTTATTATTTTTTTTAACACTTGAAAGATATTGTTCCAAGCTCTTCTGGCCTTCATTGTTTGCTTTGAAAAATCCACAGTGATCCGAATTGGTTTGCCTCTGAATATGATTTAGGGCTTTTCTCTAGCAGCTTTTAGAATTCTCTCTTTAATTTCTCTGTTATTCATTTTGTATATGACATGTCTTGGTGAGTTTCTCAATTGATTAGGTCTATTTGGTGTTCTATAAGCATCTTGTATGTGGTATTCTGGATTAATAGTAAAGTGAGGGAAGTTCTCACTTAAGATTTCACTTAAAAGCTTTTTGAAGCCTCTTGTTTGCTGTTCAGAGTTTTCCTCCCGACCAATGATTCTAAGATTATTATGCCTCATCTCATCAAATATTACTTGGAAGTTCTGATTATGTAATATAAGCTGTTTATCTTGTGTTTCTTCTTTGAATTCTACAGTGTTTATCCAATCCTCATTGTCCGATACTCATTCTTGAAGTGCTGAAGTTCTATTTTCAGTGGAGTACACTCTGGTGTTGGTATCATCCAGTGAAGATTTGAATTGTTTAACCATGTTTTTCAATCCTGATAGCTCTGCTCTTTTCAGAATGTCAATATCTTTGTATAGCTGATCTTGCATCTCATGGAATTGTTCCCTAATTTCCCTGTAGAAGTTGTCTCTCATCTCTTGAAATTGATCTCTGATCTCTTTCCTTATTTCATCTCTTAACTCTTTGATTGCATTACTAATCATAATGCTGATACAATGTCTTTGGTTTTCATTTAGGGCCCCTGTTATGGGATCCTTGGGTGGAGAGCTGTGGGGCTGAGGAGGCGAGTTATTTCCCATTTTCCTCATTTTCTGAGTCAGAGAAATTTTCTTTTATTTTGAGCTTGTTACTCTTGGTGGAGTAATTGGGGCTTCTTATGGCTTTGCTTCATAGTGAAAGGGAGCTATTTGGTCAATACAGACCTAAAGATGCCAGATGGTTCTGTGAAAAATTGAGAGGCTATAGGTGCAAATACTGGTCTGTTTCAACTAAAACAAATGAGCTGATGATTAGCACCAATAGTAGCAGCTTTCTTTGCGAGAACTCTCACCCGTTTTGAAGCGTTTCTATTTCTTCAGGTAGTATGGTCTCTCTGAAATTGTTGAGAAGGAATGAGTAGGAAGTCAAGGAGGTGAATTGGGGAGGTATAAAATCACACCTGCTTTAGAGTATAGGGGAACAAGGGATTGGGGGGAGTAGGTTATTCTATTAGGACTAAGGAAAACATAGAAATGGAGTGTGGGTAGTGTAAAGACTGGGGTGAGAATGAGAGAAAGTTGTTTATATTTAGGGATTACCAGAGTATAGTGGAGGAAGAGGTTAGTATGGGCATGGTTATCTTCAATCACCAGAGGCTATGGCTATCTTGTTAACATGAAATGTTTTCCTGATAGGAACTCAATGTTATAGAGATAGATGTAGGGTTCAAGAAGACATAGAGAAAGTAAGAGCCAATCACCAATACATACATACACACAGATAAATATTTACATCCACCAACACCAAATTCAGTATTATTTGTAAAGCAAGAAAGAAGAAAAGAAAAAAAACAAACCCACAGTAATGTTAAAAATTTAAAAATAATATATTCCAGCTGGATTTCTGTTTAAAAAAAATGAAGAAATGAAGAAAAAACCCAAGAGGCAAACAAAAAAATAAAAATAAAACTAGTTGGTAAAGCTCTGAGTTTTTCTGCCCCCTAGGTCAGCAAGTATGTATCATGGGGGGGTGCATTCAAATCTTACATCAAACTGGGGATTTTTCAGAGTTGAGCTTGTTGAAGGAGAAGCTGTTTGCTTAAGTCCGGTGGCCTAATTTTTTTTAGAGGATCTCCTCAAATTTTTCTGTTGCAAAGGGGTATTCAGTGCTCCCTGGGCTGTAATCCTGAGATGGTTGCTTTCTGCCTAACCACACTCTAGAAATCTCTTGGACCTGGGGCTCGGAAGTTGTAGACAATCAAGTTGATCCTAGTGTATATGAGTGGGTCTCTGACTGATCCAAGGAGAGTGGCTAGCCTGAGACTCACTTCCTCAGGATCACTGGTGACCCACTCACCAGAAGTCCCAAGAGCTGCTCTGTAGAATTGACTGAAACCCTTGGAAGATGGACCAGATCATGCCAGTGCTTATGTGGTTCTCAATTGCAAGCACTAGGAGGCGCCCACCTGGAGAGGTCACAGCCTAGGAAGCCTTGGCTATGCAAGGAGCTCATATTCTAAGGGGAAGCCCATGCTGCCCCATAAATTCAAAGCTTCCTGAGGCAGATACCAAGCAGAGGCTGAAGCAGAGGATCCTCTTTAGGGAGATGTGCCCTGCTGGAGCAAGATGTGTTCACAGGCGCTTCCTATTTGGGCGAGAAGAGGGGCAGCAGAAGGGCAGAAGGTCACCAACAGAGAGGTTTGCAAGCTGGAGAGGTGAATGGCAGTTCCATATAGCCCCCAGGGTAGATGGCCAGTTGGTGGGGGGGTGGTAACTTCTGTTTCTGATCATAGGGACTGAGGCCCCGTATTGCTGCTGGGCAACCCGCCCCACCCCACCCTCCCACACTGGTGTGAGCACTTATGTTAAAGGACTTTAAAATCAGCTCTTGTAACCCAAAGGAACCGTTGGAGAATTATTGTCCACCGTGATTGAGTTAAAGATCTTGTGCTGAATTTTCTCCTTCCCCGGCTCCTCAGGCGGCCACCGGAGGTGGAGAGAGAACTCCCAGCACCACACAGACCCTTTGGGAAAGGGCCCAATCTCCGAGCAATAGATTCCGGTTTTCTGGCCGAGATGTCTAACGGTCCAAGTTCGCTTTTTTTGCTGAGCAACCTGACCCACCCTCAGGGAAATGTCACAATGGCAGCTGCTGCTCGAAACGAGAGCTGCAAGTTTGCTAATGTGAACAATTAATTCCCAGCGCTTTATACAAGATTATGTAAATTAAGAGACACCAGATCAGGGAGTTCACAGCCAGCCAGGTTAGGGTATTTGGTTAGGAAACTTGCTCTGTTTCCTCCCCTCCGGAGTAGCTCCGCTGCCCCCGGGTGTGGGGCAGAGTGCCTTGGGCTCCACTAAGCTCTCCTTTATATTCATTAATGGACCCTGTTATTCCTTTGGAGTTAAAGAAATTAGCAGGAGATAATGTTCCCCCACACTGGGTGCTTTGTCCTACTGTGGGAATCCAGGTGCTGTCCTGCTGCATGAGGTGATTCTCAGGAGCTTCACGGAGTCACTGAAGGTGGGGTGAATGCCATCTTGAAATCCCAATTGATAACATTTCTAACATATAAAATTAATGTGCAATTAGAATACAGAATAATGAAGTCCAGTTTCTAAATTAATAATAATAAAATCTGATGGACAAATGCACATGGGATATTAGTGAATTCACCTAAAAAATTCTCTTCAGCTAAGAAATACATAGAAGATGACTACTTTCCTAGTAGTCAGAGTAATTCTGATCAAACCCCAATTCAAAGGTATCTTACTCATTTTTCACTGATATTGTTTTCCTTTTGAAAAATAAACTCTGTTCCTTACTACCAGGGTCTCCAGCCCTGAAAACAGAACCCAGCACCTGCAGGTAATTATACATGCTCAATGGATGAATGAATGGATGGGTAAATAAATGAGCTGAACTGTTTTTCTATAAGTCTAAGTGCTGCAGTTTGGGTCTAGAATGTCCCACAAAGCTCTGTGTTAATGACTTGATCCTTAACTTCATGTAAGATGGTGGAAACCTGTAAGAGATAGGGCCTAATGAGAGGTCTCAGGATATCAGGTGCACACCCTTGTGGATGGTGGAATGCTAGCCACTTCCTATTTCTTTTGCTTTCCAGCCTCTCTAAGGAAAGCAAGCTTGCTCATACACAAGTTCCAGCCATTCTATGCTGTCTCACCATAGGACCAAAGCACCAGTGCCAATAAGTCATGAGCTGGAACCTCTGAAGCTGTGAGCCCAAGCAAACCTTTCCTTTTTTTATGTTTTGGTGCTGGAAATCAAGCTCTGGGCTTTATGGGTGGTGCGCAAGCACCATACACCCTAAGTCCAAACCTTTCCTCCTCATAAGTAAATCATCACAAACATTGTGTCACAGTAATAGAAAACACACTAAAATCCTAAGTAAAACTAAGATTTAAAAGGCTGATGGCATTCAGCACGTAGTGATCAACATGTAGAAAAGATTCTCTTACACAAGAAGGTGATTAAAAACTACTATGGTAATTTTTGGGAAAATTCATCTGCAGTTTACAATGCAGCATATTTTCTTGACACACTTCCTTAGGTGTACAAAGAAACCATATAATAATTACAATAAAAATGATTATCAGCTGATATTTATCCAGTGCTATCAGTTATGTTCTAATAAATCTATATTAAGTTATTAAAAGAAAAAGAAGTTAAAATTTCATTTGCTGCATAAAAATCTATATGTTTATAAAACACATAAAATCTTACACATTATTTGTGGGCAGAATCATAGATGTGGGGAATGCAAAACATAGTGTAGAAGAACACTTTCAGTCCTGGTGAAGTTAGGGAGACCCTAACCAAAATACTGCCTCAACATCAGTGCTTGCCATACTTATTTAATACTAAAAATTCATTCAAATAAGTTGTAACTGTTTTTCAGGACAATATAAGCTTTTCATTGTTCAGACCCATTACTTGTAGAAAGATTCTTAGGAACATCAAGTAGGGCTGGGAGTGCATCTGAGGGGTAGATTTCTTGCCTAGCATGCCTGAGGACATAGGTTCAATCCAAGTACTAAAGTAATTGTCGTGTAAAATCAGGGAGACAGTCCTGTGTGAGGGGTATCCTGTACCTCATCCCTCCAGCTGCATCCTGTCAGTGAGATTGGCTAATGGATCCTCCCTGTGCTCACATGCTTGTGGGCACCTGCTTAGTGAATCCTATGAACTCTGGGCAGTAATGTTCTTTGCACAGTTTTCCATAATATTCTAGTTGTGATGTTGGCATTAAAGACCCAGATCCTACAATAAGGATGATCTATAGTTACTATGAAAGTCCAGTAAAAAAATTGGCAGGTTTCTGCTGGGCACATTGGCACATGTCTGTAATCCCAGAAACTTGGGAGACTGAGGCAGGATATTGCAAGTTCAAGAATGCCTGAGCAATTTAACAAGGCTCTCTGCAACTTAGTGACACCCTGTCTCCAAATAAAAATTTAAACAATGGGCTGGGGATGACTCTGTGGGTCAGTGGTTCTATTTTAATATAAATAGTAGCTTTATGAGTGTACTCTTCTAGTTATATCAGATAGTGAGTTGATTGCTTCAAGATATACCTCTACCCTATCATCCTGCCACCACATGCCTGTCAAATCTACTGCTAAATTAGAAATAATAATATTGCAGCCTTTGAAGGGAAATGGATGGCAATGGAAGAAATTATGCTGAGTGAAATAAGCATAACCAAGAGAATCAAGGGTCGAATGTCTTCACTCATCTGTGGAGGCTAGAGCTAGACCCTGGCCTAGCCTCCTTGAGAAAGGAAATCTATTATCATGTTTTAAACCTGGATAAAGTGTAATGTCATACAACCTAAGGCATTTGTGGAGATGTTTTAGGAAAGGGGGGAGGGTTAAGGGTAGGTAATTTGGGGGGCCTCTTGGAGGTAAATCTAATTTTCAGAATTTATATATATATTATATTATTTCATTAGAAGCTTGTTTGATTGCTCAACAAATAAATTTCTGAATAAAATTAAAAAAATCTGCTGAAAACAATGAGGATAAAGGTATGGTTCCTATCAAAATTAATAACCATGAGTCTGTTAGAATTACTAAAAGACCCATGTGATTAAGGTGGCCTCACCCTGTGGTAACAGTGGGAGGTGGAACATTTGGAAGAGAGGGCCTAGTAGAAAGGGGCTGCCCCTGAAGGGGATATGGGACCCTGGTCCCTTTCTGTCTTTCTGCTTTCTAGTCACCCCAAGGTGACAGCTTACTTCAAAATGTGCTCCTGGCACCATGACTGTACCACCACAGGCCCTGAGCCACAGGGCCAACCACCATGGACTAACACTTCTGAAACCATGAGTCAAAATAAACCATTCTCTAAGGTGTTTAAGGTGACAGTCACAGTGCTCCAAGGGAGAAAGGGGAGAAAAGGACCATGCTCTTGGGAGACCAAAGGGCACCCTATCGCACCCTTTAGTGTTCCCACTCCCAGCCCCTCCCTCTCAGAGTGCTCATTGTATGAGAGTTTGTCCATCAGATAAATTACACTGAGTCATTCATCATTCTGGGAACAGCTGAAAATCTCAGGCCACAGGAAATCCATCCCCAGCACTGAGGATCTCAGGTGGGAGGAGGAGACAGGTCAGGGAACTGGAGGAACAAGAGCAAGGTTCAGAATGAGCACAGGAGGGGTCAGGGGGAGTCTGGTACATTTTTACATATTCTTAACATCTATTGTGAATTGATGCTCCAGAGCAGTGGTGCCCTATGTGTTTACCCAAGAGCAGTTTAGTAGAGTTCACACAGGTGCAGGCTCAGGGACCACCACACCTGAATTCACCCCAAGGTAGTGTTGTGGTGGGGGACACATCCATAATTCAGTGAAACTACATTGAAACCCATAGGAAGAAGTCTCCACCATGATTCCTTACTAGTGATTTGGGCATTAAATAATAGCTCTTGCATATTTACCCAGCACAGATCAGACCATAATTGTGGTGCAGGGGCACTCAGACATATACTCTTCCTGCATAAATGTATACACTACCACTATAACAGAGCATCATTTTGCTATAGACAATAAAGAACTGTCCTAGGTACATAGGATTTACCCAGCAATTCTGCCTCTGGGTAGAAGATAAGCAGATCTACTGACAAAGGCTTATGGACCAAGTGTTTGCAGCAGCATTACTTACAATGGTCGATGCTGAGAGCAACTCAAATCCCTAACAGTAGCAACAGTAAGGAAAAATAGGGGTACTCTACAGTAAATCTCAGATTGTATTAAAAGTCAACTGTTGGAAGGAGTCTGTGTGCCTGAGAAGTGGTGGAGCTTCCTGTTGAGCTGAGCAGGCTTTGCAGGTCCCAAGAGCTCTCCTGGTTTTCACTGTTCAAGCTGCCCCTTCCTAGCCTCTTCTACTAACTGAAGAGCAGGGCTGTTCCCCCAGTTCTTCTTGTAAAAAAACTAGAATGTGCTTTCCATTCCTTTCATCCTCTCTCTGGAAGCCACTCCCTCTTCCAATTCTTCAGGGACTGCCTTCCAGCCACTGCCTCTGGGTCACCCAGCCTGTCTGCTCTCTGCCTTGCCTCTGCCTTCCCTCCCCTGCACATGCTCCCCCATCACTTTATCTCCCCACTTCCTCTCCATTACCGTTTCCCTCCTCTAAATTACTGGTCCCCTCTGTACTCTGCTCCTCCCCCTTCCTCCTGCATCACCCCTCTCACTCCTCTCTTCTCTCCTGCTCCTTTGATCTTTCTCTTCTCTAATGCCTCCTCACTCTTCTCCTCCCCTCCATACATCCTTCCTGCACTCCACGATTCCTTCAACCTCCCTATCCACACCCCAGCCTCTCTTGCTCAGAGGCCTACTTCAATAGGCCTCCTCTCTCAGGGATGACTCTGGGCACTTGCTCCTCCCAGGGGTGCTCCACTCTCTAACTCAGAGACTACTGTGGACCTTTAACCATCCCTGGAATTCAAATGGATCCCCTCATTCTCCTCTGGATCCTATAGCAGATTCCCTGCTCCTGAGAGCAAAACCCAAAGCCCTTTTCATGCAATTGAGTTTGGGAGAGTAAGGGACAAGAGGCAGATGCTGGCACAGTCAGCACATTCTTGCCATTTCATAGGCTTCCTAGACTTTCTGCAGGCTCCTTCAGAACCTAGTAGGTTTTTCAAACCATATATTCACTTCCTAAAATGGAAACACTGAAACCTTAGAACGTGGAACTTGGGAAACACCTCATCCTAGCCATCCCACCATTCTTCTGGGCTGCTGCCTCTTGCTGTACATATTTCCTCTGCCCCCCCAGGATGTCTGGGTCATTGCTCAGCACCCCCTAGAAACTCTGGATGATTGAAGGGCCCATCCTAAGGTCAGATCTCTTCCAGGGACTTTGCCTGCCACTCTAGAGAGAGCAAAATATCACCAATGACAAGACCAAACTCATTGTGTGACACAAAGAACTGGTCAGCACTCAAATGATACCTGAGCTGCTCTGGGGAAGACACCTGCTGCCACCCCACCTCCCAGCAGAGTCTGGTTCGTAGGACTTCCCTGAGCTTTGGTGGGTGTCTCAGCAGAGCAGACACAGGCAGATGGCTCCTTCTGTCAATGGTTCCCTGGAAAATGGTATCCATGCACATCACCATCAGAAGGTCACAGGGTCTGCCTTTCTGCCCATTGAGCTGCTCAGACCATTGCTCCTTCAGAAGCTGCTGTGGGACCTCAATAGGTCACTGGACTCTTCTTCCTCACCACATTCAGAACTATATCACCACACACTGTTCAAACTGAAGCATGGCCAGCCCCAAATCTGCAAGAAGCAAAGAAAGAAGGAAATGACTGATCCTCCTTGGATAACCAATTCTATAATAAGATTTGTAAGAAACAGAAAAGGATGAGGAAGCATCTCTGCTATACTAGAAACATAAGAGAAAGCGCAGAGGAGAGTGGGGCAGGGGCAAGGGTTCCAGAAGAAAAACTCTTATGTCTTTTGCAGGTGGGGGTGGAGGGGCTCACTTGTCTCCAGGGGTCTTCCTGACTGGAAGGTGTGCCATGCAGCTGGTGCATCTCCCAGCTACTTTTTCATGCTGGTGACATCCTGTGTGATCTGTCTGAGGAGACAGGTATGTTACTAGCATGAGTTCATTATCTCATGATGCACAGATATGTATAAACATCATTGTGTCCCATTGATGGACCCAGTGATGATCTGCCCCTGGAAAAGGACATCCAGAAAGGAACATGGGAAATAAAAGGCTGTACCACCCCTCTCACTTGGCTATGTGGGTGTCTCAGTTGTCCATGTCCTTTGGAGCCAATTTTTCTGAACCTTCCTTGAGTCTGTCCTCTATTCACTACTTGGGTGGTGAGTCCAGGATGTATCTGCCTGCTCCATCTGTTGGTATAACTTGCTTTTGGAGTCCATGGCCTGTCTTTTGGGCCAGCACACAGCAACACATCCATGCCAAGCAGGCAACAATCCTGAAAAGCCCACTCCAGCCCTTGCCGCTGTCATGGGCACAGCCTGTAGTTCCAAGATGGGGTTGCTTGGTGGAGATGGGACTTTCTTTTGATGATACAACCTGGAAGGACTTGCTGCTCTCCAGCACCCAACCACTGCTACTAACTGGGAGTCAGGGAGATGGACTACAAGGCTGGGAGTGGGGGCTCTTCCCTGTAGGCTGCAGAGGGGAATGACATGCTGGCCAGATCCTCTGCCCTTTGACCCTGACTGCTTGTCCTCTTCAGGAAGCTGATGCTCACCGGGCAGGAAGAGGAAAGAACAATGGGCAGGTGCACTGGAAGACATTTTGGGATGCATGGTGAAGCTGGAAGGAAATGTGAAGCCCAAACTCCTGCTGCACATACTTTCATACCATGACCTAAATAAATAGGTACACCCTGTTTGTGGGTGGAATGATGCTGTACTTTAAAGACAGAGCTTATTGCCTAGTTAATCTACACATTCAGGGAAATTTTATCCAAACTCCCAATGTGTTATTTTAAATAAAGCTTCAAAATCAAATTCAAACTTTACCTGGAATAGGGTGCCAAAAAGTATGGTGCTGAATAAATTATAAAAACATTCTACAAAGGTGGCACTAATTGAGGCATGGAAAAGGTATAAAATCAGTGTAGGAGCTGGAGCAGTGGCTCAGCAGTTGTAGTACTTGCCTGAATGTATGAGGACACAGGTTCAAACTAAATAAAAACTGATTCCCCCCTCTTTCCCCTACCCCTCTCTCTATTTTTTAATCAATATTATTTATTTCTTTCATTTGGCCTTTGTTTCTCTGACACTTATTTGTGTATGGGGTGCAGGGGTTTGAACCCAGGTCCTTGCACATGACAGGCAAGTGCTCCAACTGTTGAGCCACTACTCCAGCTACTCCCTCTCTCTTTAAAAAAATCAATTGGATGAACATTAAAATTGCAGAAAAATCTCATCTCTGCAGGAATTTTGATACTGCAGACATCAGTATCAATGGGAAATTGATCCATGCAGTATCAATGGGAAAATCTGATAAGCAGCATAGGTTAATTATGTATACACTCTAAATAAGTCATATACAATAAAAATAGCAATTTCATTTTCATCCGTATACTAACAAAAATATGAATGAATATAATCATGAATTGAAGAATACAAAATACAAAAATCACAAAATTGAGAAAAAAGAGTAAAAACATTTTTAAACTTTTTAATTTCTGTAAGAATGTACTATAAATAAAATTTAAAGAACAAGGAAGAGGGATGAAGATGGCGTCTTGAAGCGTGACAGTATTCGCTGGGGCTCTGACTCTGACTGGGAAAAATCCACTGCATCAGCAATTTTCCAAGGTGCGTTCAGGGGAAACTATATTTGATTGTCTACTACTAGTTTGTGAAGCTTTTTAATAAGGAACCGAGTCTTAGGAGTTTTGCGAGAAGGGAAAAAGAAAAAAAAATCTAAAAAAAAGAAACGGGGGTTTTCCCCCTCCCGCCACGGGCACATAAGCCTGCCACTGCAGACAGTCTGCCAGAAGGAGTTCTGTCTGCACCCCCCCAGGACTACTGGTGCAGCTCCTTGCTTGGTGTAGCATTCCTACGAGTTTGGAAATAGCAAGTTTCTGGCTGTTCTATCAAGAACGGGAACAATATCCTTCCGTCCCGCAGTACACTGGACACATTCCCGACCGGCTCCAGGGACAGGAATACAAACGGCAGCCGCCGATCCAACGGGTCTGATCAGAAACATAGATTCCATCGCTAAACCCACCCTGTCTGTAACTAATTAGACCCCTGCCAAACTCATACTCTGTGAGGGGCTATAGTCGTGTTTGAGGATGGCCCCCTGGGGTGCACAGTAGTTCATCGCCATTACAAACAAAAGAACTACATTTCCCATCAGCTGCAAAGGCGGGACTTCAGTTCTCCTGTTGGACCTAGGGGAATTTTTTTCCCTGTACGGGCAAGAACACTGACGACTTCCTTTTCATTCCGTGCACTCATTGGTCACAATGCCGCACCATATGCAGAGACTGGGCAGCAAACTGCATTAAAGATCCAGTGGGTCTGAGCAGAAACATAGATTTCATCGCTAACCCCATCCAGTCCGTAACTAATTAGAACCCCGCCAACATTGCATTCTGTGAAAGGAGAGAGCTGTGCTCGGAGACAGCCGCCATCTCCAGGCGCCCGGTTGCTCGCCGCCAGTACGTACGAAAGGACGTGACTACATTTCCCATCGGCCACATAGGCAGGGCTACAGACGTGAGCGTATGCTGGAAGGAAGAGAAACTTCTCTGTTCTGCTAGCATCGTTCCGTGCTCACTGGTCACAAGCCCGCATCTGCTACACAAGTAGCAAAGACTGCAGATACGAGCAGAGCCACAAATACTGTTGCTGGACCACCCCCTATCCTAAGTAAAACACTCATCTCCTAAGCCCGCATATTGTGGGGAGCAATCCTGGTACCGGGAGACAGCGTGCAGGGGGACACAGACTGAGAGACATTCAATTTGAGGTCCCAGAGACACCCTCATTGTCTATAGATACAAAATTTCATTAAGAATTTTTTATTTGGTATTTTCATTTTCTTTTACTTTTTTTAGCTTTTAATTTTTTTAATTTTTTAATTCATTATCTTTTTAATTTTTACTCCTGCTCTATCTTATTTTTTATGTTAGCATATTTTTTTAATTTTTTTAAATTTTTTTATTTTTATTTTTTTATTACACTGATTTTTTTCGCTTTTTTCTTCTTCTTCCTCTTTCTCTTCTTTCTCTTTCTTTCTTTGCCTCTCTTCCTCTCTTTCTCATTTCTAGCTTTACGGTTAATACTAAAGTCAAAGTTGGTGAATATAAATATTTAACTGTGTGTATATATTGTTGATTGAGTACTACTTTTTCTAAGTCTTCTTAGCCTCTACTGCTACCCCTATAACATTAGATCCCAACTAGGAAAATGTTCCGTGATAGCATGATAGACGCTACCCTTGGAGAGTGACGACAAATACACCCCACACTAACCTCTTTCTCCCCTATACTCTGATAATTCCTAAATATAAGCATCTATCCCTCACCCTCAAGGACTCTACCCTTCCTTCATCCCAATCCTATATTTTCCTCGACATACTCCTCCCTAATCTCTTATCCCTCTCTACTCGAAGGCAAGAGCAACTTCTTACCTCCCCAACCCACCTCCCTGAATTCCGACTCACCCCTTCTCCCCATTTTCAGAGAGACACAGATATCTGAAGAATTAGACACACGGCAAAATGGGCATTGGCTGCCTCTCACAATTCACTGAGAGGTCTCTCTTGAAGTAACCCATTGCAACGAAGCTAAGCCATAAGAAGCTCCAATTACCCCACCAAGAGCAATTTTTCTCAAAGTACAAATCACACTCTTGAACCCAGAAAATGAGGAAAAGGGGAAATATTTCTCTTCCTCAACCCCAAATTTCACCACGAAAGGAGCCCATGGCTGGAGCCCTGGATGAAAATCAAAGGCATTGTGTCAGCATTATGATTAGTAATGCAATCAAAGAGTTGAGAGAGGAATTAAGGAATGAATTTAGACAACAATTTCAAGAGATGAGTGATAACTTCTACAGAGAAATAAGGGTGCAGTTCCACGAAATGAGAGACCAGCTATACAAAGACATAAAAATTCTGAAAAAAAGATGTAGCAGAGCTCTCAGGATTGAAAAACACGGTTAATCAAAT
>PVKS010042631.1:0-15325 GCA_004027875.1 Aplodontia rufa | reverse complement strand
AAAAAAAAAAGAATCCTACAGGGGACATATAGGGAATGTGTAGGACTATATAAAACATAGTAGTAGGTCTTTGTCCCCAGCTCCTGTCACAGAGCAGCTAAAAGCCCTGGAGCATCTTTTATTATTCATGATGAGCCCCTTTTGATCATATCTGAATTTAATAATAAGATGGCAGGACTCCCTAGGTAGCCTCAGAATGGGGCTGGTCAGCAGAAAGACCAGGTTGACTCGAGCACTGGAACTTTGTAGTGGGTGAGAGGGTGGGCAAGAACTCTGGAGATAAAATGCTTTAAAAGCTCTTGAACAGGGCTGGAGCGGTGGCTCAGTGGTTACAGCGCTTTCCTGGCACGCTCGAGTACACAGGTTCAAATCCCAGCACCCACATACACAACTAAAGTGTCGGAGCAACAAAAGCCATGAGAAAAACTCAATAAAAATTGATTCTGTCTCTCTCTCTCTGTCCTTCTCTCTTAAAAAAATAAAGGCTCTTGAACAAAATTTGATGAGCTTCTGCTTGCTGCTGCACAGAGGTGCTTGGAGGATGGTGTACCCAGGGGAGGGCATGGAAGATCCTCACCAGGTTCCCCAGTACCTTGCCCTATGTGACTCTTCCAGTTGCCTGTTCTGAGATACATCCTTTACGATAAACTGGTAAGCATAAGTCAAGTGCTTCCATGAATTGGGCGGGGGGGGCAGATTTAGCAAATTGATCAAATCGAGGTAGGGTGTGGGAAGCCCCTATTTATATGCTGCCAGTCAGAAGTACTGGAGGCCTGGACTTCAGCTTGAAGTCTGAAGTGAGGGCAGCCTTGTGGGACTGAGCCCTTAACTGCTGGATCTGAGGTAAAACCCAAGGAGAGTCAGAACTGAATTAAAAGGCAGGCCATCCAGTTGATGTCCGCTGCAGATTTACCTGTGTATGTGGGGAAATCCTCCACATATCTAGTCACAGACGTGATCTGTGTTGAATTTGAGCAGAGGGAAAAAAATTGGTTTCCCCTCCAGAGAATGTAATGAACAACAAAAAATTTTTTGCCAATAAATGTGACCACAGTGACTATTCAGATAAAATACGTTATTTTCTTCCCTTAATCATCATCAGCATCTTCCTCCTCCTCCTCCTATAGTAGTACTGGAGATTTAACCCAGGGACACTCTACTACTGAGTTACATCATCCGTCTGTCTTATTTATTTATTGGTACTAGACATTGAATCTGGGGGTGCTTTACCACTGAGCGAAGACTCTAGCCCTTTCTCTTTTTTAATATTTGAAAATACATTTATTAGCAGTCAACATAAATTCTTAATTCTAAAAATTCTTTTTTTTTTAAGAGAGAGGGACAGTTAGAGAGAGAGAATTTTTTATTTAGTTTTTGATGTGGCTTTTGTTGCTCCGAGACTTTACTGTGCATGTGGTAATGGGGTTTGAACTCGTGTACTTGCACATGACAGGCAAGAGCTGTAACCACTGAGCCACTGCTCCAGCCCCCTAAAAATTCTTAATAAAACAAAATAGTACATATAGTTTCTTTTTTCTCCTTATTTGTTCAACAGTCTTACATATTGGAGGTAATCGTTACACATTCATGAACACATGGATATTGACAAAGCAGGCCAAGGATGATGCCAGTTTGTGATCTGTTTTCTCTCATATGTGGAAGCTAGAATACAATCAGAAACAGACTGAAAATTGGCTAAGCTAATAATAACATCAACATGGGTGAATTTTTACACAACCAGGGGGAACCATGCCTTTCTATTTTTTATTTTGAGACAGGGTCTCAACTAAGTTGCTGAGGCTGGCCTCGAACTTGCAATCCTCCTGCCCCGTCTCCCAAATAGTTAGGATTACAGGTGTGTGCCACTGTGCCGGGATGAAATGGATAAATTGCTTGAAAAACAAAAGTTCTAATGCTGATCCCAGAAGAAACAGAAAAATCTTAGTAGCCTTTTGTTTACTTAGGAAATTATGGTAGACAAATGCTCTACCACTGAACTATACCCTTAACTCCTTCGTTTCTAAGGAAATTTAACATCTTGCCAAGAAGAAAATTCAATGCCCAGATGGCTTTACTAATGAATTTTATCAAACATCTAAGGAAAAAATAATATCAATCTTACACAAACTCTTTCAGGAAAAGGCAGAAGAGGGAACATTTCTTTGTAGAATTTGATAAGCTGATTTTAAAACACATGGAAATGCAGAGGAGTGAGACAACTTGGAAAAATACAACATTGGAGGAGTTACATTGCCCAATTTTAAGACAGTATAAAGCTATAGTAGAACAATGTGGTATTGGTTATACAGATTCATGGAACAAAATAATTCAGAAAAAAAGGTTCCCACACACAGGGTAAAATAATTTTTATTTTTATAAAGGTGTTAATCTGTGAAAAAATAAGTCTTTTCAAAAAATATTACTGGAGGGGCTGGAGCGGTGGCTCAGCGGTTTCGGCGCTTGCCTGGCAAGCACGAGGACCCGGGTTCAAACCCCAGCACCACGTACGCAACTAAGTGTTGGAGCAACTAAGGCCATGTGAAAAACTAAATAAAGTTGTTTCTCTCTTTCTCTGTCTCTCTCACTGTCCGTCTTTCTTTAAAAAAAAAATATTACTGGAATCTAGGTGTGGCACTGCATGCCTGTAATCTCTAGCAACTTGGGAAGTTGAGGCAGGAGGATTACAATTTCAAAGCCAGCTTCCGAAACTTAGGGAGGCCATAACCAACTTAGTAAGACCAGTCTCAAAATAAAAAATAAGGAGGACTGGGGATATGGCTCAGTAGTTAAGTGCCCCTGGGTTCAATACCTGGTACCCCCCCCCCAAATAATAGTATAATACTGGAAAAACTGGATATTCAAAGAGGCTGGACCTGAACTCTTAAGTTACGCCTGTCAAGTTAACTTGAAATGAATTTTGTCTAAATGACAAAGCTAAAACTATAAAAGTTCTAGGAGAAAAACCTATGTGATCTTGGAGTAAGCAAAATTTTCTTAGGACAAAATATAAATCCATGAACCTTGAAACAATAACAACAACAACAAATGAATAAATTGAACTTCATAAAAATTTGAAAACTAGGACTGGAGAAGTGGCTCAGTGGTAGGGTGCTTCCCTGGCATGCTCAAGGACCCAGGTTCGATCCCCAGCACCACATGCACAACTAAGTGGAGGAAAAATGAAAACCAGATGAAAAAATAAAATTCTCTAAGAAAATAATAAATTTAATTTTTTTTTAATTTAAAACTGGCCAGACATGGTGGCGCATACCTGTAATCCCAGCAGCCCAGTAGGCTGAAACAGGAGGATCACACACACATTCAAAGTCAGCAACTTAGTGAGACCATGAGTAATGTAGTGAGACCCTGTCTCAAAATAAAAGATGAGGGGCTGGAGCTGTGGCTCAGCGGTTTCAGCGCTTGCCTGGCAAGCACGAGGACCTGGGTTCAAACCCCAGCACCACACACATGGCAAAGTCTTGGAGCAAGGAAGGCCACGTGGAAAACTAAGTAAAATTGATTCTCTCTCTCTCTCTCTCACTCTCTTTAAAAAAAAAAGAAAGTGAAAAGGCAGACCAACTGGAAGAACATATTCTCAATATACATCCGATAAAGGACTTGCAAAATACATAAATTGGGCTTACAAGTCAACAAGACAAAATCACAATAATGGTAGGAAAGATTTGAACAAATATCTCACCAAGACATATCTGATTATTTTTTTTAAAGAGACAAAGACAGTGAGAGAGAGAGAGAGAGAGAGAGAGAGAATCAGTTTTTATTGAGTTTTTCACATGGCTTTCGTTGCTCTGACACTTAGTTGTGTACGGTGGTGCTGGGGTTTGAACCCGTGTACTCTCGCATGTGGGCAAACACTGTAACCGCCGAGCCACCTCTCCAGCCCATATCTATGGTTATTAAGCACACAAAAACATGCTCAATATCAGTAGTCAGAATGGAAATACAAACTAAATATGTAAGATAGTACTGCACAACCACTAAACTGGCAAATACTGGACAGGTTAGCAATATCAAGCGTTGGTGAACCCATGGGCAGTTTAGACCTTTCACATTGCTGCAAAAACGGCACAACCACTCCAGAAAAACTCTTCAGCAGTTCGCTGTAATGTAAAATATACAGTACCATATATAAGCCATAACACCATTCCTAGATATTGAATAGCAATTTTATTCATAATTTCCCCAAACTGTCAACAGTCCAAGTTTCCATGCGCAGAAAGTGTTGGTGCATCTCTAAATAAAGAACTGCTGATACGCAGCGACGAGTCCTAATTGCAAACTGTCCTGAGCCAAAGGAGATAGAAAGGAAGAACATCACTGTATGATCCTGCTTATGTCAAAATCAAAGAAATGTAAGATCTATAGCGACAGAAAGCACGGGATTACCTGCAACTGGAGATGCTGCTCAGGGTGACGAGGGAAGGGCCTAAGAAAAACTTGCACATGGACCGTGGTGGTGGCTGCTTGGCTGTGCACCTTTGACAGCATTCATTAAACTGTATACGAAAATCAAGGTGTGGGTGTTCACCGGAATCCCAGCTACTCAGAAGGCTGAGACCAGCGGGGGCAACTTCGCGAGACCCCATCTCAAAATAAAAAGAAAAGGACTGGGGATGTAGCCCAGTAGTAGAGCACCTCTGGGTTCAATTCTCAGTACCAAAGAAAGCAAAATAAATAAATAAAAGCAACTGTACATTTAAAATGTGTGCATATTATATGCAAATTTTACTTTAAATGTTTCTTATAGCAATGAACAATCAAAAGTTGAAATTTTAACTTGTTTATAATACCATCAAACCAATACTAGGTAGAGATCCATTCAGCAAAATACGCACAAGGCCTGTATACTGAAAACCTGAATTTATTTCATCTCTTTCTGTATGATCACTTGGAAGTTTTGTGTTTAAGTTTTAAAAAATGCTTAACAGTGTGAAATGGAACATATAGTTACTTTTGCTTGGTGAGGGCAAATTTTTTTTCTAATAAAAAAATTGTATTTACTTAGAAGCATTCAGAATGTCAACAAAACAGCTGCAACTTTTTTTTTTTTTGCAATCACAAAGTGGTACTCAGTTAACAGAACAGCAATTATTTCGTATAAGCTGCATCAGAGACAACTGAAGATGAAAAAACTACCGTCCCCATATATAACTAATTTGTGCTGTGCACCAACAAGAACCTGCTTTAAATTTCCATGCCAATTTACAACCCCCATACTGTACCAGGCAAGGTTAGTGGCTATTGAAAATACCACCAGGACAGGGCTAGCTAAAGACACATTCAGTAGTGTGTAATTATACAAAAAAAGACACTGTACAGTTTAAAAACAAATCTTTTTTTTTTTAACAATTTTCATTTAGTTTTTCACATGGCCTTAGTTGCTCCAACACTCAGTTGTGTACGTGGTATTTTTTGCGAGGCAAGCACTGAAACCGCTGAGCCACCGCTCCAGCCCCTAAAAACAAATCTTACACAGCCTTACATTTCAATTTTTTTCTTTAAAAGGAGTGAGTTGTGTACAGGGGGGTTAAATGCTTTACAGACAAGAAAAAAAAAACTGCGCTAGAACCAACTTATTCATCATCTTCATCTTCATCTTCCTCCTCCTCCTCCTTTTTCTTGCTTTTCTCAGCCTTGACAGCTCCCTTTTTTGCTGCATCAGGTCTTCCATCAGCTCGGTAGGCAGCAATGTCCTCTTCGTATTTTTCCTTCGGCTCAGCAGCTCTTTTTGTGAGGCTGCCTGTCCTCTGCAGCAGTGCGATTCCGCATCTCTCCCAGTTTCTTTGCAACATCACCAATGGACAGGCCAGGATGTTCTCCTTTGATTTTGGGGCAATACTCAGAACAAGAAGGCGGCCGATGGAGGCCTCTTGGATGCACTGAGATCCTTGAACTTCTTTTTTGTTTCCCCTTTAAGAGGGATATAAGTTTTCATGTCTCTTTCATAAGGGGCCTTGTCCTCCTTTGCCATGTCTTCAAATTCTGCTTTCTCTTTAGCAGACATGGTCCTCCACCTCTGAACACTTCTTAGAAAACGCTGAGAAGTTGACGGAAGCATCTGGGTGCTGCTTATGCTCCTCCCGGCAAGTTTGCACAAAGAATGCAGATGATGACATTTTGCCTCTCGACTTCTTAGGATCTCCTTTGCCCATGTTTAGTTGTTCTTCCTCAGCGAGGCACAGAGTCACCCAGTGCCCGTCCGGCTCTCACTTGCCCCGGCGCTGCCTCTATGGAGCTCAATGTACTGCAATGTGAGTGCAAATTTTTATCTACATAAGAATATTTTACTTAATTTTTTAAACTTTGTGTGCGCGCGCATGTGTGTGCTGGGGACTGAACCCATGGGTGCTTTACCACTGACCTACATCCCCAACCTTTTTATTTTTTATTTTAACTCAGGGTCTTGCTTGGTTGCTTAGGGTCTAAGTTGCTAATGCTGGTCTTGAACTTGTGATCCTCCTGCTTCAGCCTCCTAGTAACTTGCATTACAGTTGTGCACACTGCTCCTGGCAGAAATTTCTTTTTAAATTATTTTAAATTAAAAAAGATAAAGGAGGGCTGGAGCAGTGGTTCAGTGGTTTCGGCGCTTGCCTGGCAAGCACAAGGACCCAGGTTCAAACCCCAGCACCACGTACGAAACTAAGTGTTGGAGCAACTAAAGCCATGTGGAAAAACTAAATAAAGTTGTTTCTCTCTTTCTGTCTCTCACTGTCCCTCTCTCTTAAAAAAAAAAAGAAAAGGATAAAGGAAACACTTGTTATGAAAAATAATTTTGTCATTCAGAAGGAGTGTTAAGGAATTATCTGCATTGCCTCGTGTGGTGGTGCATGTCTTTAACCACAGCAACTCAGGAGGCTGAGGCAGGAGGATCACAAGTTTGAGGCCAGTCTCAACAATTTAGTGAGAACCTGTCTCAATAAAAAATGAAAAAGGACTGGGGACATAGCTCAATGGTAGAGCACCCTGGGTTCAATAAGCAGTACCACAGAAAACAATGATGACAAAGAAAAGTTACCTGCATTGTGTATCAAATATATTACATGTATTACTGGTCATCTCTCTGACTTTTCTGAGGATGAATTGACTTCAAGAGAAGCTCTTATAAGGATGTGCCTATGTTTGAATCTAGGTTCCACTACTTTCTATCTTTATAATTTTGAGCACATGGTTCCTTCTGTATAAAATTGGAATATTAGTATTTCATATATCTAAATCACAGCTTCTTGTGGGAATGAATTAAAGGAGTAATGAATGTAAGTGAATTATCTTGTACATGGCCAGCGCTTCATGAGCAAAAATCATTCTCATAACACACTTAACAAGCCCACCACACTGGAACTGTTGGTTAGCCTGAACTCTTGGTTAGCTTATTATGTGCAAGGTTGATTTCTTTTACTTTTCCTGTGACTAACTAAAATGGCTGGAGTTGTCTGTAAATTTTTTAAATTTTATTGAGGAGCTGCATTGTTGTACAACCATAAATGCATATGTAGTAATATATATTCTGAATTTTTATAATAGAAGTTAGAACAAGCCTAGTATGATTTATAAAGATCATAATCTTACTGATAGAGAAATTGGGATCCACAAATGTTAATTGATGTGCCCCAGCTCCTAGGATCAGAATCCAAATCAACACCTTCTCTTGATCTACTCTCTTACCTTGGTACCTCACTATAACCGCCCCCACCAAGCTCCTTTCAAAGGTGACTTTCTGCTTAGTAGAAAAAAATATCTTATTTATACAACATGTAATAGTCATATTTCACAGGTCAACTAGAACAGTTACGAAATCTCTGGACACAGGTTCTCAAAGCTGATAGTTTCCCCATCCTCAACCTGGGTGGTTCAATTATATGAAATAATTAATCATCAGTTAGCCGGAAAATTACATTAATTGGAGCATCTCATCCCAGAGGCAAAAACACGGAATTTCCAAACTAACTTGACATCTGTTGGAACACTGATGAGGAAAACTCTACTACCCATAAAATTAGAAGCTGTCCTGAATCAAATAAAATTGATTCTCTCACGAGAATCAAATTTTTTTTTAAAAGAGGGACAGTGAGAGAAGGACAGAATTAATTTTTTAGTTTTTCATGTGGTTTTTGTTGCTCCGACACTGTTGTGTACGCGGTTCTGGGTTTGAACCCATGTCCTCACGTGTGCTAGGCAAGCATCATGACCGCTGAAACACAGCTACAGCCCTACCCCTCTAAAAAAAAAAACTAGCACCATGCACAAGGCTTTGGTTTCAATCCTCAGCACCCACAGCCCTCACAAAATAGAGGAGAGAGTAAGGGAAGGGGAGATATTAAATGGTTTAGTATTAGAAAAAAAAAAACAAAGTCTATTGGTGCAGGCATAAAGGGGATTCAGTGCAGAACATATTGTTGAAAATTAACTGTATGAAACCAGACCCATCAGCCTGCTGGAATGGCTAGGTTTAAAGGATTATCCCACAGTTAAGAATTTAAGGATTTCAGACAATTTTAGGCAAAAATTAGCAGTATTCGTTGAGCAGTCCGGAAAAGATGTAGTAGGGAAGAGGTGAATTTTATCTATGACAGTTTTATTGACTGAATATATGGGAGGATTACTTATGGGGAAAATTGAACATGATACATTTGAGGTGCTTGGGGCTGGGGATTTAGCTCCGTGGCAGAGTGCTTGCCTAGCACGGGCAAAGCCCCAAGTTCGATCCTCAGCCCTGAGAAAAAAAGGAAAAAAAAAAACATTTGAGGTGCTTGAGAGGAATACTAAATAAGCACTATTGGAAGTATTGGAAGAGATAGAGATTTATCTTTAGGTTAGGTGATGGAATAAATGAAGCTCTTAAAAAAGAATGCAAAAATTTTTTAACTAAAGAGTAAGTTATGCAGTGGCTGACAGTAAGTTTGGAGGAAGTGAGTTGAGTGACAGATCCAGTAAGGGAAGCAATATACGCAGGAGGGCTTTAAACCTTTCGCTCTACGCTTCATGTATTTAAGATCTGGGATTTTTTTGTTGTTGTTAATGGTAAATGGTACTAAGGATTGAACTCAGGGATGCTCTACCACTGAATTACATCCCCAGCTTTTTAAAAATTTCTTGAGTTTCACTAAATTGCTGAAGCTGGCCTCATCTCTTGCGTGTGATCTTCCTGCTTCAGACTCCTGGGTTGCTGGGGCTATAGGAATGCACATGCACAACTCTGCCTGGTTAAGCTGTTCATTTTCTTTTACAATTATTTTTGGCATGGTTAGTTTCTGACTTCTGTATCTTGGCTGAAATTAAAGAGTGGCCCTTATCTTTCTTTAACACTTATAAAATGTCTGGAGTTTCTAAATCATTGAACACTTTTCTATTGTGGTGACACACTTGGTTTTCTCAAGTATATACAGGATGGCAACTTTTCCTCTTCTTTTCTTTAGGCTTGGAGGAGTCCACCTTCCTTTATAAAATATTCCAATCTGTTTTTTACTATTGTCTCAGCCAGTCAGATCTCTATAAGCCAGTGCTCTGAATCTTAAGGGTGACTCTCCACCTCCAATATCCAGCCAAAATCTCAGGTGCTTTTCTAAACATGAAAAAGTTATAGCCATAGCAACCTGAGGAAGTAGTGTCTAGAGTGACCCTGTCTACAGTCTACGGTGTCTGTTACGCTGTTGTGCCTTTCAGTGTAAGTGTAGAAAAGACTGCCTCAAATCTAAGATTTTGGGTAGAGAATAAAACCTAGGGCCTTGCACATGCTAGGCAAATGCTCTAGCACTGAGCTATATCTCCAGCCTTTTAAAGAGCAGATTTCTTTTCAGGTGCCCATCTGAAAAATGGACAGGATAGTAATTGTAATCTACAGCCAGCAGGATTCTTTGGAGTATTAGGCATGCAAATGTAATTCAAATGCTTATATGTTTTCTAGCATATAGTGTTTAGCCAATGCCAAAAACTGTCTGATAATCCCTTGTGAGAAATTCAGCCCTACCCTATAAATGAGGAAATATGATGGTATAATGACCCAAAGTCACAAAACACAAAAGGGCTGGGACTAGAGTTAGTTCATTCCTTATGAAATCTAACTCAGCACAAAGTGTCAGTTCCCCAAAGGGCCAAAGACCAGAGTGCTCTGGTTGTCCACACCACTCCAAAGTCTGAGCCACCTCATGATCAGGACCACATACACCTAGGAACAAATATTTCCAAGAACTTCTGTAGAGATCTTCCTCACATCAAAGGAGTGGCCTCAGAGAGACCCCTTGCTTTCATGCTGCATCAGCATGCAGATGGCGGAGATCACCAAGAATCTAGACTAGATTATTCATTGCTGATTTCTATAAATAAGGAAAGCTTTCATGAAGGAGGTGGTGTTCGGAGTGTACCTTGGAAGGCTTCCCTAGAAAAGATATCTTGGGAAAGACGCCATAGGATCAAGTGGTTTAGTTTCCTTTTCTTCTTTCTCCCCTTTTTCTTTCCCTTCTCCCCCACTTCTTGTGCTGAGGATTGAACCCAGGGCCTTGTACATGCTAAGCAAGAGCTCTACCACCGAGCTACACTTTTGACCCCTAGCAGTTAGGTTTCTAATGAATGAAGAAAATGTGCTGCCAGCTACTGAAGTAAAGAGTCAAAGCCAGACTCATTTCCTAGGAACAAACATCAAAGACTGCCTTTATAGCTCTACGCCTTGTAAGTCACTGTGTGTCACACCAGAAGGGGCTGGAGGACTAACTCCTAAAGAGCTGGAGACAAAGACACATACACTTCAGGTGTGGATTTTTATTTTCACAAAAAGACAACAATGTCTTTCCACATACAAGTTATTTACAAAACCCAACTGATTCACCAATCTAGAATCTGGGTTTTTTCCACTTCTCAACATAGTTGGGAACATGGAAACATTAATACCCACACAATTCCCAGAGATGGAATTTATCCATCACACAGTGCAGATTACCTAAAGTGCACTTACCTGCACAACTCAGTCTAAGAACTTTGTGATACAAACCTTGGCCAAGGTTTCATACCATGCAAACCTGAACAAGTGTGCTGCTACACTAAACCGAAAATCAGTTCTCATTTTACAATTAAAAAGGTTCTCAACACTTTAGCAACTATACAGAATATGAAGGTTTATTTCAAAAAAGATTACATTTTTTTTAAACCAGGATACACAGATGCACTTAATGTAACAGTACCTTGTGCAAAAATAGGTTACATAATACTCAGAAATGCAAGGAACAATCTTATTCTCTAAAAATTAAGATGGCAGACTTTTAAGCTTAGACAGCCTTCAAAATGGAGGCTGAAAATGCTTGGTGACAAGAAGTAACTCTAGAGCCCAACACCACAGAGCTAATGCTGCAAATTAAACCACTACCACACAGTTGCAAACTACTCTTCATATTCACACAGCATTAAACAAAACGGCTTCAATTCCAATCTTTTCAAATGTGTCTTGGTGCGGCAAGAAAAAAAGTTGAATGATACACAAAACTATTAAAAGTTACAACATAACTATTTAAACATCTTCTCTAAAATTGAGAAAGCAATCATGTTAAATTTTTAAAAAAGAAAAAAGAGTCTGACAGAACTCCCAAGCAAGTCAGAGGTCCTCTTCATAAGTAGTCAAGTAAAGTTTATAGGTTTCAATAAATTATCTCAAAACCATGGCAGAGAGCTCATTTTCAAAATCGCCGTGGGGGTCCACCCTTAAATGGCTTAAATCCAGAGCCACTTCCTCTTGGCATGGAATTGCCACTGATCTGTACAATTCTATTAATTGGAGATGCATTACTGAAAGAGGATTAAAAGAAAAAAATGTCAGAGAACAAAGAACAAATAATCACAGAAATATTTTTGCACCTTATATCTACATTAAATCACTCACTGATTTCAATAGCTCTATGAGGTACATGTTGGTACTAGTCCTGATTTACTTGATGGAGGGAGGTTAAGTAACTAGTGGAGAAGTGGGGAATCTGAATTTGGGCAATGTCATTTCAAGTCCCTCTTCAGAGGCCAGCTGAGGGCATACCATATGAATGGACCCCAGATCAACATTAGCATAGACCAGAAGGTTGCTAGCAATGCAAATTTTGCCCTCTCCCCAAACGATTAGCTATAATCTCCAGCCCTTTGTTATGCTTATTTATTTTTAATTTTGAGACAGTGGTCTAAGTTGCTGAATCTGTTCTTGAACTTGCGATTTTCCTGCCTCAGCCTCCCAAGTTGTTGGGGTTACAGGCAAGAGCCACTGTGCCCAGCTAGAAATGTGTTGTTTTGGGTTTTTTGGTGTTTTGTTTGTTTGCTTGTTTGGAATCAGGGATTAAACCCAGAGGTGCTTAACCAACAAACACATATCCTGCGCCCTTTTTCATTTTCTATTTTGAGACAGGGTCTTGTTAAATTGCTTAGGGCCTCGCTAAATTGCTGAGGCTAGCTTTGAACTCCCAACCTCCATCCACTGTGATTACAGGGAGCCATGCTGCCCAGTTTAGAAATGCAAATTCATAACCTCCACCTCAGACCACTGCAAGAGAAATTCTGGGGGGTAGAACCTCCAGCCATCTGCTTTGATAAGGCCTTCATGAGATTCTATTATGAATTAAAGCTTGAGAACCCAAGGTACAGGAAATCATTTAAGAAATGTTTCTGAAATCTTTATATATGATGCAACACAGACATAAGGGATTGAAAAAAAACCAGACCCACTCCAAAAAACCAAGAATGAAGCTGAGAGACAAAAACCTACAGTAAAGGCTGGACACAGCAGTATAATATGCCTATAATCCTAACTACGTGAAAGCTGAGGCAGGAGAATCACAAGTTCATGGCCAGCCTGGGTGACACAGGGAGACCCTGTCTCAATCAATCAATCAATCAGACAGCAAGCAAGTAACCAACCAACCAATCTCCAAAACTACAGTGAAATGGTTTAAACATAATAAAACCCAATTATGGAAAGGTTTGAATGTCAGGCTGAGGAATCTGGACGGATCCTGTGAGCTTGAACAGCTGCTGTGCTTTTGGAGCAAGTACATGATATAACAAATTGGGACTTCCAACAGTTAAGGACCAAGACGAGGCTCGGGTTTTCACAACTGAGGAAACTGAGACAGTTGCGGGCATCGGCCAAGTAAAACAAGTTGTAGGCGACAAAAGGGATATGAGGGTTGAAACAGGAGAAAAATGTGCCTGTGACCTTGAACTGATGGAGACAGTTAAGGCATTTACGTGGAGGTGGCAACACAGAGCTAACAATAAGCAGCAGTGTATACAGCTCAATCATTGGAGGGAGCCAGGAAAATGATGATAACTTAGAAAGGGGAAGACTTTCAAAACGAGGAAAAGCAACAGTGTGAAATAGAGCTTATTAACAAAGGAGTCTGAGAACCACGCAAATTACCAAGAAAAAACCCCTGGTGATCCTCAGACACCAAGGGCAGAATTAGGGATGCAGCTGTGCAGGTGCAACTCTCAATTTTTCTTCTTTTTATTTTAAGACAGTGTCTCACCAAGTTGCCCAGCTAGCCCTGACCTTGTGATCCTCCTGGGCACACTGGTGTAGGCCTCCCAAGTAGCAGCAGCTGGGATTATAGGCCTGCAGCACCGTGTCCAGCTAGTCAAGTTTGATGGTGTAAGTGATCAATGGGATAGCAGTGACTGGGACCACTCAGCCAAGCCAGGATCTCCTTTAAGACAAGGAAATGGGAAAGAAAGGACAAGGGAGAGATGAGAGGCTAAAGACCTGATTGCTGAAGGGCAACAAAGGATGCTGGTATGAAGAGGGGGGAAAAGGAGCAAATGTGCTTCTTAGCATACGAACAGGCTTTGGGATAAATGTCTAAGTTTTGTCAGTTATTTGAAAGGGGAGGAAATAGAACATACCTTCAATTTCTTCTTCCTATGAATATTAGGAATGCTAGGTAATGAATAAGATGATGGTTCCAACATGAGGTTAATGCTCATCAACTACTGAAATGCTTTTCTTATTTCTTTCTTTCTTTCTTTTTTTTTTTTGGTACCAGGTATTGAACCCAGGGCATTTAACCACTGAGTCACATTCCTAACCCTTTTTTTTTATTTTAAGACAAGGTTCTGCTAAGTTGCTGAGGCTGGCTTTGAACTTGTGATCCTCTGCCTCAGCCTCCAGAGCTGCTAGGATTATAGTTATGTGCCACCACGCCCAGCTTATTACCCACTGAATTCTGACACACATCTGCCCATCTAGATGAACTTGCTGAAAGGCCAATCAATTAAACTACAACGAAGAATACAAATTAACAAATTAGTATGTGTTGTCCTCCATGCAATCTCTTAGAGATTCTGAGTCAATGTGGAAGATGTTTGGCAGACCTATGGTTTTTTATTAATAGCAATTTAATCTCAGAAACTACAATGACCTTTAAGGAAAATATAAAGGCTTGGTTGTGTGATAGCAGAAAAAGTCTTAAATGATTAGCTATTTACCTTGAATGTTGGCTTATGATGCCTGCTCCCGCCCGGCCATCACCCAATCGCCTTGTATCATGATAGCTAGGCCCTTGAGAAGGCGGACCATGCCACTCTTTCCTTGGTCCACTTGTGTCCCGTCCATGGCGTTCAACCACATGTCGTTCTTCAGGATAGTGCTAAACAATAGTATATGAAAAGAAAAGTCATGGATACCTTCAGTTTCATTCTAATTTACTTATACTGGTGAGCTGTTCTTAAAAACAAAACAGAACTGGTGTACTTTTAATACTAGAAGCAAATTAATACGGTGTCTGAGAAGACAAAAGCATGAGTGATCCAACAGCATACGAAAAGCACCCATCTGTTTTGTACTGAGAAGGACTCAGGCTTCAGGATGGGGTGTGAGGGAAAGGATTGGGACCCTTCATTTCTATTTTTATACCTTTTAGCACTGTAGCAGTTTTTGGCCCTACATATTTCAAAATGCCTGGATGAATATACAAGAAGGTGCACGCGCACACATACACCCACACACCCACACACACACACACACACACACACTCAAAAGAGGTCAAAACCTTAAATCAGGGTTGGGGTGTATAGGCGCACGCGCACACACACACACACACACACACACACACACACACACACACTCAAAAGAGGTCAAAACCTTAAATCAGGGTTGGGGTGTATAAGCAACTGTCAGGACAACACACACAGAAACAGGAGTTGTTATCTTATTTCATACAATACTAATCAGTGCTGTGGCTCTCACATGGTGCCACATTCCCGACTGGAAAAACAGCAGTGAACATAAGGAAACAAAAAGCCTTACAGGAAATACAAACGAAGGTGTCCACACAGAGGCTTAGCG
>PVKS010042630.1:0-15326 GCA_004027875.1 Aplodontia rufa | reverse complement strand
GACCTTTGCCTCTCTGGGTTAGGCTAACTTCACTCAACATGATTTCTTCCACTGCCATCCATTTACCTTCAAAGGCTGCTATATCATTGTTTCTAATTGCCGAGTAGAACTCCATGGTATATATGTACCACAGTTTTTGGATCCATTCATCCAGTGAGGGACATCTGGGTTGTTTCCACAATTTAGCTATTGTAAATTGAGCTACTATGAACATGGATATTGCTGTGTCGCTATAAATGTGCTGATTCCAACTCCCCTAGAAAAATACCTAGGAGAAGGATAGCTGGATCATATTCTCTTCCATTCTCCTGGCTATTTTGATCATTTCCTTGGCATTGCAAAAGCTTTTTAGCTTTATGACATACCATTCACTGATTTTTGACTTTACGTCTTTCACTTTAGGAGACATGTTGAGAAAGTCTTTGCCTACTCCCAAATGCTGGAGTGTTGGACTTAATTTGTCTTCCAGCAGTTACAAGGTAGTTGGTCTAATTGATGTGAGGTGATATCTTAATGAAGTCTTGATTTGCATTTCCTTGATTGTTAGAGATGTTGAACATTTTTTCATATATTAATTGGTCTTTCACATTTATTCTATTGAGAAGTTTCTGTTTAGCTCTTTTACCCATTTATTGAGTGGGTTATATGTGTGTTTGGTATTAAACTTTTTGGGTTCTTTATATATTCTGGATATTAGACCCCTGTCAGAGGCGTAGCTGGCCTTGATTTTCTCCCATTCTGTGGGCCCTTTCTTCAAGTTCTTAATTGATTCCTTAGTATGCAGAAGCTTTTTAGTTTAATAGCATACCACTTATTGATTCTTGATTTTAATTCTTGCCCTATAGGGGTCTTGTTAAGGAAGTTGGTGACAGCTCTTATATGGTAGAGTGTTGACCCTATGTTCTCTTCTAACAGCTGTAAGGTATCTGGTTTAATTCCTAGGTCTTTGATCCATTTTGATTTGAGTTTTGTGCAGAGTGAGAGATGTGGATCCAATTTCATTTTTCTGCATATGGCTGTCCATGTCCTGAACCTCTGAAACCATGGGCCAAACAAACTTTTCCTCCTCTAAATTGTTCTTGTCAGGTATTTTGGTCACAGTGATGAAAAGCTGACAAAGCACTACCCAACATCTGGACACCCTTCCTGCATTAGAAGAAGATGGCCCTGGAGCCCCATTAGGTGCAGGCTGTAGAGAATGGAGGTGGCATGGTGTCCTTAGGCAGAGCCAGGTTGGAGATGGTGGTTCTGCAAACAGACTGAGGTACAGAAGAGCCTGCTTGCACTGCCATGGCCTTCAGGGCTGCAGAGGGTGGGACAAAGATCCAGCAGGAGGAGGAGCAGAATGTAAGGGATAAGCTCTAAGAAGGGAGTGTTTAGCCACGGCTCAGTGTTATGGTGACAGGAAGTGAGGTTGCAGCCAGTGGCTTCAGATGTCCTACCTCTGGCATGATTTGGTGTCAGGACTTCCCAGAACTTTCCTGTATGAAACTTGCCCAGGATAGGTAATGTGGCAGTGCTGGAGGGCTTGTAGATGGGAGTCACGGCTGCCATGTGGCAGGGGCTCCAGGGCATGTGAACAGAGCTGGGGCTACAGCAAGGGGAGGAGCCCAGGCCAGCACCCCCCTCTCTGAATTGAGATTTTTAAACACATAATAAAAAGCTCTTCTTACTGGGCTCAGAACTGGTATTATGAGTTTGCAATCTACTTGTTGTGGTAGAAAGCAGATCAGCATGTCACTTGGGATGGGACAGAACCTGCTGTTGTTCAGAGAAGCATAGTCCCCTCATCCTGCACCTGATTCTTCCCCACACCTGGGACACACACAGATGGTCACTGGAGCTTGTGACTTGAACTTCAGTATCTGTAGCACTCCACTACGATGCTCTTATCCTCACCAGCAAAGGAAAATTCTCCTCCCTCCTTGGGTAAATAGGAAATTGAGAATGAGGGAGGGGTGTGTGTGTGTGTGTGTCTGTGTGTGTTGCTGGGGATGGAACCCAGGGCCCCAAGATGCTAGGCAAGCGCTCTGCCCCTCAGCTATGCCCCCAGCTTGGGGAGGAGAATGTTAAATCAGCAAGGGGATGACCACATCTGAGGTACCCAGGACAGTACTGGAGACTTTGTTCTTGGGATGATGATAACCACACACTTTTAGAGCAAGAGGATCTCAAGTTCAAAGCCAGCCTCAGCAACATAGCAAGGCCCTAAGCAACTTAGAAAGACCTTGTCTCAAAACAAAAAATAAAAAGGGCCGGGGATATGACTCAGTGGTTAAGCCCTTCTGGGTTCAATCCCTGGTGCCAAAAGAGGGAAAAAAATTACAATGAGTTGTGAAAAAAAAATAGGTTCTTTTTAAATAATTTCTTGGTCTAGGAAGCTGTACTTCAGAGGGTCGCTGAATTGCTGACCTACGTGGGATGTGCGCAGCCTTTCCCAGCAGGCACGCTGGCCCTGGTCCATTCCATCTGCATCTCTCCATCCCTTGCTGATCACCAGTTGTGGCCGGCAGTCAGCCAAGGTCTTTGGCAAGGGATCAGAGGCCTGCAAATGGGTCCCCATGCCAGGACCACACTTCGTTAGCACAGTACTCTAACTATCAGAGTGCCAGCCAAATCCAGGGGCCAAGGAGAAAGGAAGAGCAAAGCTGAGCCCCAAAGCAAAACATTGGAAGCTCCTCTCTCAAAACCATCCTGCAGAGGACCTGAGGGTACCAAAGTCCCAAAGAGGAAATTGTTTGCTTCAGGGTAAAATCTGCAAAGTCCATGTATTGCACCAAAGTGGATGCCTCTTTAACATGGAAATGCCCAGGCTGCAAACCTCAGGCTAAGGAAGGACCAAGCAAAGCTGAGATCTTTATATTCGAGAAAGGAGAAAAAGGCTGAGGCTCCTATCTCAGGCAAGCTCCCTTTTGGAAATCTGAGTTATGCTTCTTGAGATAGAGACAGGAGGCATTTTATCAACAGATGTATTTTTTTTAAGAGAGAGAGGGACAGTGAGAGAGAGAAAATCAATTTTATTTAGTTTTTCATTTGACTTTCCTTGCTCCAACGCTCCATTGTGTACGTGGTGCTGGGATTTGAACCCACATCCCTGTGCATGCCAGGCAAGCACCGTAACCACCAAGCCACTGCTCCAGGCCAGCAGGTGCATTTTATAAAAATTAGTTTATTAGATATTGTGTTAGTCAGTTTTTCATCACTGTGTCCAAAATGCTTGACAAGAACAACTTAGAGGAAGAGAAGCTTATTTTGGGTGCATGGATTCCAAGGTTGGTCCACGGTTGACCAATTCCGTGACTGTGGATGCGAGGTGAGGCAGAGCATCATGGTGGAAAGGCATGGTGGTGGAAAGCTGCTGAGCTCTTGAAACCAGGAAGGGGAGTGAAAAGGACAGGGGGCAGAGAGCAAGAGCAACAGGGATGGATAGCATCCACGGGCATGCCTACTGTGACCGACCAGCTCTACCCACACCCTGTCTACAGCTGCCACCCACTGGGCCATTCAAATTAATAATCCACCCAATGTATTAATCCGCTGTTCAGTCACAGCTCTTACGATCCAGTCTTTTCACTTCTGAATGTCTCCGTGTCACCTAACACATGATCTCTTTGGCAATATTTTTAGATCCAAACCATAATGAATATTTTGTAAAAATTAAAAGACTACAGCAATTTATTTGGAAAATATAAGTTTCTCAGTCATACCCACTAGAAATAAGCAATGATAATTAAATTAAAAATGTGTGTGCTTTCTGTGCATATATAACTACCCCTCACCACCTAAATCACCAAATAGTTCCTGCCTGGAACGATGAGTCAAATACAAAGCTTGAATCCAAAGCATACATTCCAAGTAAGTTGCAATCCTGAGTTTAAGACCGTGAGTGACAAGGGTTTGTAGGAAAAAGGATTTATAGAAAAATGTATCTAACTATTGGAGGCTGCAATTTGATAGTGAAAGTTTGGGTAGGAAGGCCACCTGGACTAGCTAGCTAACATACAATGTGCCTACAAATTACTATAAAATTCAAGAGGTGAGAAATGACTCATGTACTCAGAGTCAGAGAACGAGAAAGCTACAGCCCTGCATCTTTCCCCCTTCCTTGGGTTATGCGTACCAGGACCCTGGGGTCTGTAGAACCCACTGGACAAGAAGGAGAGAATGCTGCTTTTGCGTATGACGTGGTTGCTGTCAAATCTCTGCTCCAACCCTTGCAACCTTAGGAAGATTACATGAATTCTCTAAGCCTGTTTTCTCGACTGAAAATAGAGCTGGTTGTAATTCTCATTTAAGAGAGTAACGTTCTTTCTCCTCTGCCTCCTCTTCCTCTTTCACCAGCACCTCCTCTTCCTCTTCTATTGCTATCTCTGGTTTTGTGAGTTGAATGGAGTTCCATCGCAGGGCGTACAATCATTCGTGGGCCCAGTCTCTCAAAGCGGTACATTTAAATGCAGAGAACAGACTATTTTTTTTAGCAATTTGTAACAGGATGTTAAAATAAAAAAATTGCTGAAGAGGGGCTGGAGCGGTGGCTCTGCGGTTACAGAGCTTGCCTGGCATGCGTGAGTACCTGGGTTCAAACCCCAGCACCATGTACACAACAAAGTGTCCAAGGAATGAAAGTCATCAGAAAAAATTCAATAAGATTGCTTCTCTCTCTCTCTCTCTCTCTCTGTCCCCTCTTTCTTTAAAAAAATTGCTGAAGATCCTATATATCTGTATCTGTGTCTACATCTGGGACTACGGCTGTGGCCAGTGGTTATGTGTATGGCTACGATGTGTCAGCTTTTCATTGCTGGAACATAATACCTGAGAAAAACAACTTAGAGGAGGAAAGGATTACTTTGGCTCACAGAGTCAGAGGCTTTAGTCTCTGGTTGGCTGGCTGCATTGCTTGAGGCCTGAGACAAGGTGGAACACCAACGGCAGAAGGTTACGGAAGAGGCAAGCTGCTATCTCACGATCTCATGGCAGCCAGGAGGGTGGGGAGGAAGAAGGGAAGATAGACATGGAGAAGGGGGTCAGGAACAAGATCTGTCCTGCCAGGGCACACCCCCCAATGACCCAATTTCTCCAACTAGGTTCCACCTCCTGTAGTTTCCACCACCTCTCAAGAGTGCCATTGGATTATTAATCCATTAATGAATTAACCCACTGATGAGTGAGAGTCCCATGGTATAATCACTTCCCAAGTACTCCATCTGTGAATGCTTCAGTGTTGGGGAACAAGTCTTTAACGCATGAGCCTCTAGGGGTCATTCCAGACCCAAACAGTAACATGTAATGAAGTCTATCTGCAGCTATAACTCTATTTCTATCTCTATCTCTCTGTATAAATTTCCAATATCAGGCTGGAGCGGTGGCTCAGTGGTTTCGGCGCTTGCCTGGCAAGCATAAGGACCCGGGTTCAAACCCCAGCACCATGTACACAACTGAGTGTTGGAGCAACTAAGGCCGTGTGAAAAACTAAATAAAGTTGTTTCTCTCTTTCTCTGTCTCTCTCACTGCCCCTCACTCTTAAAAAAAAAAAATAAATTTCCAATATCAAAGTGAGTTCTAATATTGACCACCCTGGGTGTATTAGTCATCTGCTGTTATGTAACAATTTTTTTATTTGTTGAATATTGACTTACAATTAAGGGGGAATCATTATCAAACAATCAAGAACAAATGCATATTCACATAGCGAGCCAAGGTGATGCCATTCCATGGTTCCCCCCTTGGGTTCCCCATGTTTCCATGTTTCCCCCAACTAAACCCCTGTGTTAATTGGACTTCTCATGGAGTTTGGAGGTTTCCCTCTGAGTTGATTCCCTTGTACTCCCTCCCTCCAGTCTCCTTGATATCCTTTCTGTTCCCTCCCCGCTCCCTGCCTCCCTCCCTATGTCTCCCAACATCCCAGGCAAGGTTCCCCCTGTTTGAGTAAAAATTCATACACGTTGAGGTTATTATTAGCTCAGCCATCTATCATTCTGTTTCTGGTTGAATTCTAGCTTCCGCAAATGAGAGAGAACATTCAGCCCTTGAGTCTCTGGGATTGGGATGAATTATCCCTAAACTCAGCATTGATGATCCCACAGCTCCTGGAGCGAAACCAAGTGTGGCTTAGCCAGGTCTCCTAGCAAAGGGTCTCACTCAAGGCTTCAGGTACAGAGTTGACAAGACTGTGGCCACCTCACAACTTGCCTGGGGAAGGAGTCTCATCTGGGCGCAATCCGTGGGTGCTGGCAGGCTTATGTCAGCACTCCTCGCTGGCTGTGGGAGGCCACGCTCAGTTCCTCGGCTCCAGGGCCTCTCTTTAGGTCACATTGCAACAGTGAGCCAGTAGAGGCAGAAAGAGAACAGGTGGCACCCACTACTCGGGTTTTTTTGTTTGTTTGTTTTGTTTTTAGTACCAGGGATTGAATCCAGGGGCTCTTAACCCACTGAACCACATCCCCAACTCATTTTATTTTTCATTTTGGGACAGGATCGTACCACGTTGCTTAGGGCCTTGCCAAGTTGCTGAGGCTGACTTTGAACTCACAATCCTCCTCCTTCAGCCTCCTGAGCTGCTGGGATTACAGGCTTGTCCCCAACCATCACACTGCTTTTGCTGTGTCCTGTCCGTCAGAAACAAGTTGCCAGGTCCAGTCCCCTACAGGAGAAGGAACACGTAAGGATGCAAAGACTGGGTGATGGGGATTGCAGGAAGTCAGTTTAGAGGGTGCTGACCCCTCTTGGGGAGTTGCAGAGATAAAACATTTCAAGACCCATAAACCTAACCGTGAAATCCCTCATCCTCTTGGAAGGAATATGAGGATCCAGTTCTGCCAGTTATTGAGTTGTACAAAAAGCTTCCTTTTTGCTTTTGCATTTATCTGGCCTTTTTTTTTAAACAGAGCTGTTCAGTTTTAGAATTGCAAAATTTAGAGCTGCAGGAATTTTCAACTGTTTTATATCTTTTGGTAGAACTCAGTCTGCTGCATTAGGAAATAATTCTTTTTCCTAGCATACTTTTTTTTTTTTTTTGCTGTAATAGGCATTTCGATTTTAGCACAGCTTTACTTATTTTTTGTTTTGTTTTTGTTTTTTCTTTTTTTTCTTTTTTTCAGGGCTGAGGACCAAACTCAGGGTCTCGCATGTGCTATGCAAGCACTCTGCCACTGAGCTCAATCCCCATCCCCTTGTTTTTGTGTTTTAAATAGAGAGTGACAGTGAGAGAGAGAGAAAGAAGGAAGCAATTTTATTTAGTTTTTCATGCGGCTTTAGTTGCTCCGACACTTTGTTGTGCACGTGGTGCTGGGGTTTGAACCCGCGTCCCTGTGCATGCCAGGCAAGCTCTGTAATTGCTGAGCCACTGCTCCAGCCCTGTCCTAGTTTTGTTTGGTTACAGTTTTCACAGTGTATGTTTTCTCTTTTTTTACTTTTAACTTTTTAGCTGTAAGTGAGGATTTTGTAAATAAACAGCATATACGTTTACATATTTTAAATGTAACCTGAAAATTTGCCTTTTCACATAAGAATTTAGTCTGTTTTTTATTTGGTGTATTTATAAATATTTTGAACTAAAATCTACCATATCAACAATGTGTTTATTATTTGTTCTGCTAGTCTATGTTTCTTTTTTCACTCCCTTCTTGCTTATTTTGGATCATGTAAATATTTTTTCATATTCTTCCTATGTTAGAGAAAAATACACACGCATGCACATATGCTCTTGACAAAGTTTTGAGATATGATTGCCATAAAATTAACCTTTTTAAGTGTACAATTCAATGTCTTTTAGTACGTTCACCAGGTCAGGTAAACTGCACCACTGCACAATTCCAGAACATTTCATTGCCCTAAACTCAAAATCTGTGTTTGTTAGCAGTCACGCCTCTCTCAGTCCCAGGAAATCAGTGTTTATGGATTTCCTATTCCGAGCATTTCATGCAAATAGACTCATACAAGATGTGGCCTTATGTTTCAAGCTTCAGCCGTGTTGTAGCATGTATCAATATTTCATTTTATAGCTAAATGATATTCCGCTGGATATGCAAATTCATTATCTATCTGTTTATCAGTTAATGTACACTTGGGTCATTTCCGCTTCAGCGTTACTGTGACTAATGCTGCCATGGACATGCGTACACAGATATTTGAGTACTTGCTTTCAGTGCTCTTATCCTTCCTTCCCACTTCCCTTATTTTACTCTAGCTTTTGCATATGAGAGAAACATTCGATCTTTGAGTTTCTATGTTTGGCTAATTTCACTCAGCTACTCAGCATAATATTCTCCATCTCCATCCATTTATTGGCAAAAGCCATAATTTCATTCTTTTTTAATAGCTGAGTAGAACTCCATTGTGCACGTGTGTGTGTGTGTGTGTGTGTGTGTGTGTATCTCACAATTTCTTAATCCATCCATCTGATGATGGGTATCTGGGTTGATTCCATTACTTAGCTATTGGGAATCGAGCTGCCACTATTCCCTAGTTAAGGGAACAATACAACAGGAAGATATAACCATAGTAAATATATACTCTCTGAACACCAATGTCCCCAACTATGTGGAAAAATTACTCCAAGACATAAAACCACATGTGAACCTCAACATGACAGTACTGGGAGATTTTTAAATGCCTCTATCACCAAAAGACAGATCATCAAAGCAAAAACAAAACGGAACAATAAAGAGATCTCAAGTAAAAAAAACACAATGAATCAAACAGACTTAACAGACATCTATAGAATATTCCACCCCAAATTGGCAGAGTATACCTTTTTCTCAGCAGCACGTGGATCCTTCTCCAAAATAGATCATATTCTAGTTCATAAAGGAAATTTAAGCAAATATAAAAAACTAGAAATTATTCCATGTATCCTATCAGACCATGATGCCATGACCTTAGCAATTAATAGCAAAAATCATCACAGAAAACACACATATACATGGAGATTGAATAACACCCTACTACATGAAAAATGGATCCAAGAAGACATGAGAACAGAAATTAAAGAATTCTTGGAAGAGAATGAGAATGAAGACACAACATATCGAAACCTCTAGGACACCATGAAGGCATTCTTAAGGGGGAAATTTATAGCACTGTGTCTACATTACAAATCAGGAGAGACTCCAAACAAATAAGCTTATGCTCCACCTCAAATCTCTACAAAAGGAAGAATAGTTTAATTCCAAAGCCAGCAGAAGACAGGAAATAATCAAGATCAAAGCGGAAATCAATGAAATTGAGAACAACAAAAAATAAAAATAATTGAAGAAACAAAGAGTTGGTTGTTCGAAAAAATAAATAAAATTGACAAACCCCTAGCTGTTTTAACTAAAAGAAGGAGAGAATCAAAGCAAATCAACAAAATCACCAATGAAAATGGGGTGATCACCACTGATCCCACTGAAATCAAACGGATTATCAGAACATATTTTGAAAAACTATACTCCTCTAAATCTGATAATCTGGAGGACATGGACAAATTTCTAGACACATACAACACCCCCAAATTGACATAGGATGAAATTGAAATCTTAAACAGCCCAATAACAGGTACCGAAATATATACAGCAATTAAAAGTCTTCCAAAGAAGAAAAGCCCAGGACCTGATGGATTTCCTGCTGAGTTTTACCACACCTTTGATGGAGAGCTAACAGCTCTAATAGCTTCTTATCAAGCTATTCCAAGAAATTGAAAAAGAGGAAACTCTCCCAAACACTTTTTTATGAAGCAATAATAACTCTGATACTAAAACCCAATTAAGACACATCCAAAAAAGGAAACTATCCCTCATGAATATTGAGGCAAAAATCCTTAATAAAATTCTTGCAAACCACATTCAAAAACACATCAAGAAGATAATTCATCATGACCAAATGGGCTTTTTTCTAGGGATACAAGGCTGGTTCAACATATGCATATCAATAAATATATTTCATCACTGAGACAGAATTAAGGACAAAAACCATATGATCATTTCAATAGATGCAGAACAGGCCTTTGATAAAATCCAACACCCTTTTATGATCAAAACTCTAGAGAAAAAAGGGATCAAGGGAACTTTGTGAAGGCCATATATGCCAAACCCTCAGCTAGTATAATACTAAATGGAGAAAAGTTGAGCATTTCCACTAAACTCAGGAAGAAGACAAGGCTGCCCACTCCCATTTTATTCAATATAGTCCTTGAGACCCTGGCTGGAGCAATCAGGCAAGAGAAGGAAATCAAAGGGATAAGAATAGGAAGGGAGGAAGTCAAACTATCCCTTTTTGCTGATGATATGATCCTATATCTAGAAGATCCAAAAAACTCTATCAGAATACCGATAGAGCTAATAAAAAGATTTGGCAAAGTAGCAGGCTACAAGATCAACATCCATAAATCAAGTTTTCCTATACGCCAACAATAATAGGGAAGAAGAAGAAATTAGGAAATCGGTCCCATTCACAATATCCTCTAAAAGAATAAAATACTTGGGAATTAATCTAACAAGAGAAGAAAAAGACCTCTACAATGAAAATTATCAAACACTGAAAACTGAAATTGCAGAAGACCTGAGAAGATGGAAAGGTGTTCTATGTTCTTGGTTAGGCAGAATTCATATAATTAAAATGGCCATTCTGCCAAAAGCACTGTACAGATTCAATGCAATCCCCATCAAGATTCCAATGTCATTCTTTGTATATATAGAAAAAGCAATTCTCAAATTCATTTGGAACAACAAGAAACTCAGAAAAGCCAAAATATACTAAGCAAAAAGGATGAAACAGGTGGTTTTGCAATACCAGATCTAAAATTATACTTTAGAGCTGTAGTATTAAAAACAGCATGGTACTGATATCAAAATAGGAATGAAGACCAATGGAATAGATTAGAAGACTTCGAGACAAACCCACAAATCTTTAAACATCTGATCTTTGACAAAGGGGGGTGTCAAAATATAATATGGAGGAGAGATAGCCTATTCAACAAATGGTGCTGGACAAACTGGACAGCTACTTGCAGAAAACTGAAAATAGATCCTTATCTCTCACCTTGCACAAAAATCAAATCTAAATGGATCAAGGAATTAGAAATTAACCAGCTAAAATACAACAGCTAGAAGAAAAGTTAAGACCAACACTCCAGCATATGGGAGTTGGCAATGACTTCCTCAATAAGACTCCTAAAATGAAAGAATTATAGTAAAAAATCAAAACGTGGGATGCCATTAAACTAAAAAGTTTCTGTTCAGCCTAGGAAATAGTCAAAACAGTCAAGAGAGAACCTACAGAATGGGAGAGAATTATGCCTATGATCCCTCTGGCATGGGGACTAATATCCAAAATATAGAAAGAACTCAAAAAACTCAATAACAAAAACACAAACAATCCAATCAATAAATGGGCCAGAGAGCTAAACAGAAACTTCTCAACAGAGGACATTGAGCAAACCAATGAATATGTGAGAAAGTGTTCTAAATCACTTGTAGTCAGAGAAATGCAAATCAAAACTACCTTAAGATTTCACCTCAATCCAGTCAAAAGTGAAGAATCCAATTAATAACAAATGCTGGAGGCATTGTGGGGAGATAGAAACACTAGTACACTGTTGGTGGAATTGCATACTGGTACAGCCACTCTATAAAGCAGTGTAGAGACTCCTTAAAAAATTAGGGTTGGATCCACCATATGACCCAGCTATTCCTCTTCTGGGTATTTCCCCAGAGGAGTTAGAATCAGCACATTACAGCAACACAGCAAAATCTATGTTCATAGCAGCTCAATTTACAATAGCTAAATCATGGAACAAACCCAGTTGCCTCTCACTGGATGAATAGATCCAAAAGCTGTGATACACACACACACACACACACACACACACACACACACACACAATGGAGTTTTATTCAGCTATTAGAAACAATGATATTACATCTATTAAAGGCAAATGGATGGCAAAGGAAGAAATCATGCTGAGTGAAGTTAGCCAAACACAGAGAGTCAAGGGCTGAATGTTGTCCCTCATTTGTGGTGGCTGGAGCTAAACCCAGTCTTGGGGAAAAGGTAGAGAAACTCATGGATTAGAAACATAGAACAGAAATTCAATTTGTTAATATTTATGAGATACAGTTGCAAGATACTGCATAAGATATTTGAACAAGCTGTACTGCATGCCTTTACAAAAATGTAAATGCTTATCCTATTATCAATATATATGAAAGAATAACAAGGGATGATAGGATGGAGGAGAAGGGGAAATGTTGGAACTGAAATAAAGCAAGGTACATTCGAAGCATTTATGTCACTATATATACTATAGTTATGTATATAAAAATGTTCTTCACGAGTATAAGAATTATGAAATTGTACTTGGGGTTTTCTTTGGAAAAATAGAGGACCCAGAAGAGAGGCAAGGGATTGGGGGATGGAAGGAGGGTGGTAGAGGGGTGCAGGGGGGTGGGGATATTGGCCAAATTATATTGCTGTATTGTGTGCATCTAGGAATATGTGACAACAAATCCCATCATTATGTACAACTATAATGCACTAATAAAAAAATAATAAAATAAAATAAATTGGGTAACCAGATAAGAGAAAAGATGTGTTCAAGATTACTAGCACACACGTTTTCCTAGTGGTCAATCAATGGAATGTTGATTTCTATAAATGTTTCTACAAACAAAAAGTATTTTGTGTGGTAAATGAACCAAGCTATAGAGTGTCTAAGTAAGTTGCAGAAGATTTGTAGAGGGTAAATCTAAAACGTCTGTGTGATTTAGTTAAATGTTATTGGCACAATCAGTTAAAGTTGTTTAATCTTCTCCCTAAGGTCAAATATTAATGTACTGCTATATAACAAGGGTTTCTGAAGACATTGATCTGTTCTTATCTATCAAGATAATTCCTGATGATAGGTTTATTTATTTGGGAAAAACTAAATTTTAAAAGAGCTAAAGCTTGTACCTGTTTTAAATTCTTTTAAATAATTACTTCATTATTTATTAAATATTTTAGGTTATTATAATATAGTTAATATTTAATGTGAAGTATTATGTATGTCTGTAGAATGGAAATTTATGTCAGATTATAGGCAGAATAGGAAAGAAGTGTTCTCATGCAGTATATTTGATACGGGAGGGCTACATTGCTATTTTTAAGACCTGGTTTATATCTATTTGCTTTAACTACATAACCATTTCATTGTTATATAAATAAGATGTATTTATACACCAGGTAATAAGTATTTCTGACCATCAACAATGTTTCCTAACTAAAGAAATTTAAAGTTATCTTTTGATTCTTGTCAATATTGCAGACCTAAGATTCTAAGTACCCCACATTAAAGATTCTAAATTTTTCTTCAAAGGTTAAACTTAGTTAATATAAGGACATCAGTGTAATTGTGATGGTATTACAGGCCTCTTCGTATATTAGGTGTGTTCACGCCCTCCAGGTATAAAAATCTTTGACGTGTTAAACTTCGGAGAGCATTTTATCAAGTTGGTAGTTCCAAACTAAAGTTGTCTATAGCAAAACTCTTTATTCAGACTTGTTTAGGAACAACCTATTTGGCTGGGTATCTATTTGTTCTGTGATCAGATATCCCATTAGAACCTGTAATAAGGAGAGTCTGATATGCTTGAAGGTTGAAAGCTTGATTAGGTTGATATATTGTGTTATTTGTCAAGAGTCCCACTTTATCTGAGCTAAGTCTGTCTCTCACCCTACTCCACGTTAGGATAATTACACACTAGGCTACACTTGAGTTCATTTAAAGTCACATTCAAAGGATAGATTTTTGTTATAAAGATTTCTGTGATCTCAAAATAATCAAGAAATATAATACAAAATTAATTATAAGGATATGTAAGATGGTTAGGAAATTTTAAAAGAAAGTAAAATTTAAAAAGGGTCTCATGTGACTGAGCTGATAGACTTTGGATCTTTACAGAGGCAAAATAGGTACGAAAGTCATATTAATGTTGTTATAGAAATTATGTTTCTTGGTTCAAAGCTCTTCAGTCTTAACTATTTTGTATTTTCCTTTTAAAACTATTGTCTATTTGTATTTTATAGAAGTACCATTTCTAACAGAAAACCTGAATCAAGCCATCACCTATAGGACAGATGAAATACAATACTATTTTCTAATATCCTACTGACCCTAAATAAATAAAAGGGGTAACTATAAAATTGTATGGATTGAAGTTAAAACCCAGTATTCCTACTTCAAAAATTAGTGAAACAGGCCTGCTGGATGTTTAAAACCAAAACTTGGAGATTAAAGTTAGGCAAATAAAAGTGCTTAGGAAAAGTGGCCAATATTTTGGCAATTGCCCTTTAAGATCAATCAGAATCCAGAGAATGGAGAGACACCTCTATAGGCCCTGCACCTCTGTGTCACCCAAATTCCTGATAGAGGGTTCACAAGGACCCTAGAGAACAGGAAAGCCGGTCAGTGTACATGCTGGGAAAAGGAGGGTCATTGGGAAGAGAGATTTCCCTAATGCTTCCCTGAGAGACCACATGTGGTCAGCAAGAACTTGACCCATCCTGGCAGATGGCACTCACAGAGGAAACTAGAGGAACCAAAGGGCTTCTCGTGAGTTCCCAGGAGTCACCCTCTGAGGAATCTTGGTAGATTGGAACTAGGTCAATCTTGACCACGTTGAATTTAAACACCTGGCAGGAGAGTTATAACCAAAGAATAACCATCATAACAACTAAAAGACAATGGTTCTTGAGAAAGTGCTCTAAGTCTCTAGTAATCAGAGAAATGCAAATGAAAACCACATTAAGATATCATATCACCTTACACCAGTCAGAATGGCAAAGATGAAGAAAATAACAATAGATGCTGGAGGGGCTGTGGAGAGATAGGGACACTAACACACTGTTGGTGGAGCTGCAGACTGGTACAGCCCGTCTGGAAAGTAGTGTGGAGAATCCTCAAAAAACTAGGGATGAGTCCACCATATGTCCCTGCTATTCCACTCCTGGGTATTTTTCCAGGGGATTTAGAATCAGCACATTATAGTGACACAGCAATATCGATGTTCATAGCAGCACAATTTACTATTGCTAGGCTATGGAAACAACCCCGATGTCCCTCACTGGAAGAATGGATCCAAAAACTGTGGTACATTTATACCATGGAATATTACACAGCAATTAGAAACAATGACATTGCAGCCTTTGAAGGTAAATGGATGGCTATGGAAGAGATCATGCTGAGTAAAATCAGCTTAACCCAGAGAACTAAGGGTCGATTGTCTCCACTCATCTGCGGAGGTGGGGACTAGGCCCTGGACAGTGAGAAAGTTGGTCTATTAGCATGTGTTAAATCCAGATAAGATGTAATG
>PVKS010042629.1:0-15399 GCA_004027875.1 Aplodontia rufa | reverse complement strand
TTTTTTTTTAAGTAGAGTTAATTTTCTTCTGCTGTTAGACATATTTACATGTACTATCTTGTTTCATCCACAAATGACGTAAATTCTTTGTTATTCCCAATTTACACACCAGAAAACTGAGGATAAAACAGAGTTAACTGATTGGCCCAAGATGATCTGTAGTTCAAAGTCAAGTGAGTCAGACTTAACCTTTAGGCAGGCAGCAGGCAATCTATGAAAGAAAATACCAGACATGCCATTGTGATTGATAGGATCCAAAAGACATGTGTTAGGAAGATTGGCATCTCAGTCAGAAGAGAAAATAGCATGTCAAGAGTCCCACATTTGGAAAATTTTAATTCCTTAGGCTTTACATCTTTTTCTGGTCTGGGATCATCTGTCTTAAATATCTGAATTATTTTCACAAGAGACACTCTATCTACTATACAATGGCAGGAAACCTAATTAAGCCTTTCCATATCCTCCTAGTTTATATTAATCTCTCCTATTCCTATTCCTTACTAATGCGTTCCTACAATCCCAATTATTTCTTGTTCAGTCTGTCTTCCCAAAAATTAACCTTGCTGGGTGTGGTTACACAATCCCAGTGACTTGGGAGGTTGAGGCAGGAGGATCACAAGTTCCAAGCCAGCCTGAGCAATTTAGCAAGGTCCTATCTTAAAATAGGAAATAAAAAGGTCAGTTGATGTACCTCGTGGTAGAGTGCTCTTGGGTTCAACCCTAGTATCACAAGAAAAAAAATCTTAACCTCCCATAAGGGCAACCTGGGAATTAGCCATCTCTTTATAACCAGGGCCCTTTCAAGCAAAATGCTCCCCCCACTTTTTTACACTGCTGAGGATCAAATCCAACCCAAGGACTCTTTACCACTGAGCTGTCTCACCAGCCCTTTTTATTTTTCATTTTGAGACAGGGTCTTCCTATAAGTTGCCCAGGCTTACCTTGAACTTATGATCCTTTTGCCTCAGCCTCCTGAGTGGCTGGGGACAATAGGCATGTGACACCACGCTGGATTCAACAATTTTTTTTCTTTTTTTAAGAGAGAGAGGGGCTGGAGCGGTGGTTCGACAGTTGCGGCGCTTGCCCAGAATGCGCAAGTACACAAGTTCAAACCCCAGCACCATGTATACAATTAAGTATCAGAGAAATGAAGGCCATGTGAAAAACTCAGTAAAAATTTATTTCTCTCTCTCTGTCCTTCTCTCTTAAAAAAAAAAAGGGGGGGATCGATTTTATTTAGTTTTTCATGTGGCTTTTATTATTCCAACACTTTGCTGTGTACATGGTGCTGGGGTTCAAACCCGGGTCCTCATTCATGCCAGGGAAGCACTGTAACCACTGAGCCAACACTCCAGACCCTCAACAATGTTTTTTTGAGTGTTTATTCCAGGTAAAACGCTGGAGGTAAAAAGATAAGTAACAAGGCCCTTGTCCCCAGGAAACTTGAGGTCTGGTGAGAGCAACAGATCCATAATTAGATGGTGAATTTGCTGGGAGGAAAAGTGCATTGATGGCATTCCAGAGGAGGTGTTGTATATACTGAATTAGTCTGTATTTTTTTAAAAAAATTTTTTTGTGGGACTGAACATTAGGCCTTCCACATACTGGAGAAGTGGCCTACCACTGAGCTACATTCCCCACCCTTTGCATGAGCTGAATTCAAAAGAAAGATGCAATACTAAACTCTGGGGTCAGATGGGGGTGAGGAGGACATCAGGCAGGGGAAGCAGCTTATACAAGAGTGATACCATGCAGCATTCAGGAGATTCCACAATCTCAAGTATGAGAAGAGACTGGTTAGAGAGGTAGGCAGGGGCCAGCTAATAAAGTGCACCATTCTAAGGAAATCGACCTTATCCTATAAGTCACAGGGCTCTATTGAAAGATTTTGTGTTAAGAAAGGAACTTAAAGGGCTGGAGCTGTGACTCAGCGATTGGAGCACTTGCCTGGCATGTGCAGGGACCCAGGTTCGAACCCCAGCACCACGTACACAACTAGATGTCTGAGAAACTAAGGCCAGGTGGAAAAATAAATTAAAAAATTAATTCTCAGACTGGAGCGGTGGCTCAGCTGTTACAGTGCTTGCCTGGCAAGCGGGAGGATGCAAGTTCAAACCCCAGCACCACATACACAACCACAAGTGTCAGAGCAATGAAAGCCACAAGAAAAACTAAATAACCCAGGGATGCTTATGCTTAACCACAGAGCCACATCTCTAATCCTTTTTATTTTTTATTGAGACAGGATCTCACTAAGTTGCTTACAGCCTCGATAAGTTGCTGAGCTGGTTTTGAACTTGCAATCTTCCTGTCTCAGTGTCCCCAGCTGCTGAAATTACAGGTGCACACCACCATGCCTAGCCAGTTCAGGCAATTTAATGAGACCTTGCTCCAAAATTAAAAAAAAAAAGAGAGGAGGCTGGAGATGTAGCTCAGTGGTAGAGTGCTGCTGGATTCAATCCCCAGTACCACAAAAGTGCATACCCGGGCTGGAGTCGTGGCTCAGCGGTTCTGGCACTTGCCTGGCATGTGCAAGGACTTGAGTTTGAACCGCAGCACCACATACACAACCAAAGCCCAGAGCAATGAAAACTGCATGAAAAACTAAATAAAATTTATTTTCTCTCTTTCTCTCAAACTGTTCCTCTCTTTTTTAAAAAAGTGCATACCCATTTAACTGACTACTGAAGCTCACCTTTATTTATTGATTGATTGATACCAGGGATTGAATTCAGGGGTGCTTAACCACTGAGTCACATCCCTAGCCCTTTTAATTTTTTATTTTGAGACAGAGACTCGGTCTCACTAAGTTGCTTAGGGCCTCACTAAGATGCTGAAACAGGCTTCAAACTTGAGGTCCTCCTGTCTCAGCTTCCCCAGTTGCTGGGATTACAGGCGTGAGTCATCATGCCCAGATGAAGCTCACCTGTAGATTGAATTCAACATTAGCAAGCATAGATCAAAAGCTCTAATAGCAAAAATTTAGATTAGAACCTATACTCAACATTTATTATTCATTATCTGCTATAAGACTGGCACTGTTATGGAAGCTGGCATAGAGAGGTGAACAAGGTTCCTGCCCTCACAGAGTTTATTTATTTATTTTTTAAGAGAAAGAGGGACAGTGAGAGAGTGGTGTGTACGTGGTGCTGGGGTTCAAACCCGCATCCTCAACCATTCCAGGCAAGCACTGTAACAGCTGAACCATCACTCCAGCTCCTAAACATACTGTTTTTTTAGGGTTCATTCATTTTGTAGTATTTCTTTTTATTGCCTAATCATTCCATTATATGTTACAATGAACATGTACATATGTTGAATATTTCAGCTATTTTTTTTTAAGAAAGAGGGACAGTGAGAGAGAAAGACAGAAGCAATTTTTATTTAGTTTTTCACATGATCTTCATTGCCTGACACTTAATTGTGTACGTGGTGCTGGGGTTTGAACCTGCGTACTCGTACATGCCCGGCAAGCACCATAACTGCAGAGCCACCGCTCCAGCCCCATTTCAGCTATTTCTTACTTTTGGTACTAGAGATTGAACCCAGGGGTGCTCTATCACTGAGCTACACCCCTAGTCCATTTTCTTTTGAAACAGGGTTTTGCTAAATTGCTGAGGCTAGCCTCTAACTTGCAATCCTCCTGTCTCAGCCTCCCAAGTTGTTTGCATTATAGACATGTGCCACCATACCAAGCAAATTTATTTTGGGCTACTATGAATTGCAGTGCTATAAACATTCATGTGCAAGTTTTTTTATTTGGTTGGTTGTAGAGACTGAACCCAGGAGAGTTCTACCACTAAGTTAAATTCTCACCCATTTTTATTTTTTAAAAAATTTGGTTCCGAGTAAAGGAGTGCTTTACCACTGAGGTACATCCCCAACCTTTTTTTTTTTTTAATTTGAGGCAGGATTTCACTAAGGCGCTTCAATAAGTTGCTGAGGCTGGCCTCAAACTTGAGATCTTCCAGGCTTAGCCTCTGAAGTCACAGGAATTACAGGCAGGTGCCACTGCCCATGGTCCTCTCTATTTTTTATTTTGAGACAGGGTCTCCCTAAATAACAACACTGATCTAGAACTTGCAAGCTTCTAGAACCAATAGTGGTTAAATTCCCAGTACCAAAAACACAAATAAAAATGGCTGAGAATTTAGCTTAGTGGTAGCACTCCCCTGGGGTTCAATCCCTAGAATCAAAACAATACCCCAGTTGCTGTGATTATAGTCCTACACCACCTCTCCTGGATCATGTACTAGTTTTTTTTTTTTTTAATGTACAAGTTTTGATGTGGACAAATGTTTTCAATTCTCTTGGGTCTACTCATAGGTGTGAAATTGCTGGTTAATATGCTTAACTCTGTATTCAGTGTTTTGAGGAACTATATCTGTTTTACAAAGTGCCTGTTGCATTCCCATCAGACCTGTCTGAGGGTTCCAATTTTCCCACATTCTGTCCCAAAGTTATTATCTGCCTTTGCATTCTTCTTAAAAAAATCATTGCCATGGTCCAATATACTTTGGGACTTTATTTAGTGCTACTGGGGGCTGAACCCAGTGACACTCTACCACTCAGCTACATTTCCCATCCTCCACATTTTTATTTTTTATTTTGAGACAGCGTCTTGCTAAATTGTCCTCCTGCCTCCTGTGATTCCAGCCACTGGGGAGGCTGAGGCAGGAGGACGGTGCGTTCAAGACTAGCGTCACCAATTTCAATGAGAACCTCAGCACCTTAAGAATGAAAAGAAAAAGGGCTGGAGCGGTGGCCCTGCGATGGAGTGCTTGCCTGGCAAGAGCAAGCACCTGGTTAAAACCGCAGCACCACATACACAACTAAGTGTTGGTGAAACAAAGGCCAGATGAAAAAAATAAAGTCGATTCTATTTCCTCTCTCTCTCTCAAAAAAAAAAAAAAAAGAAGAATGAAAACAAAAATAACTCAGGATGTGGTTCAGTGGTGAAGCGCCTCTGGGTTCAATCCACAGTACAAAAAGAAAGAAAAAGAACGCGCGCGAGCGAGGAAACAATAGCATGGATTCATCATTAAATTACAAAGGTCAAAGCAAAATATGCTTACATAGAAGACAGAAAGCAGTGACAAGGAGGTCACATCAAGGTGCCAGAAGGCAGAGCTCAGGAGATAAAACTTGTTAGTAAGGGATTGAGGAAGAAGGGACTTCCTGACTAGCGCCACCAGCGGTGGTCTCATCACGCTGTTGCCCTGTTTGGTTGTTAGCTAATTTTATCAGGCTGTTTTCTCTCCAGCTGGACTGTAAATTCAGACAGTGCTTTGCAACTTTCATGCTTGCTACCCTTCCGCGAAAAACACTTATCGAGACCAGCTTTCATCGTCCTCCTTCCGAGAGCACAGAAGCTCAACGTGCTGGGGAGCAAACCGCTCGACGCCACGTCCAAGGCCACACCCGGCCCACGCCCAGCGCGCCAGCGCGAGCGCTCGGGTCGCCTCTGCCCGCCCAGCACCGAGATTCGCCTTCCGACTGGCCAGCAGCGCGCGCGGCCCGCCTTCCGAGGTCGCGGGTCAGTCTAGCCACCACCTCCACCAGGAGCAGCCAGGCTGAACCAGCGAAGGCCAGCCCCCGACTGGACTGGGACTTTCGTGAGTCTCTCCGTCGCCCCTCTGCAGCGAGGGGGCGGGCCGCTCCAGTGCCCGCCCCGGAAGCGGAAGTGCAGGCGCCTCGGGGCGCGTCCACTGTGATCCCGGCCCGCGCGCCAGCGGTTCCGCCGGGTGTTGTATCGCGCTCTCTGCTGCTGGTGTCCCACTCGCCGGTCCCGCCATGCTGTCTCTAGACTTTTTGGACGATGTGCGGCGGATGAACAAGAGGCAGGTGAGGTTGGCTCCCCTGTTCTCGGGGTCCTCTTGTCTCTTCGAAGCTGCCGCTGCGGGACCCGGAGGACCTCTGGGCCGAGTGGTTGAGGGCCTGCTCTGGTTTGACGCCGCCTCGTCCCCTTTCTTTGGAGTCTGTGGCCAGAGGCCATTTGTCCGCCCACTGAGTTTAACCCCCAGCTGATTGTGGGCCTGACTGGAACGGAGCAGGACGCAGTGTCTTCAGTCCGTTTCTCCCAGTGAGATAGGGAAGCAAGTAGGAACGGTAGGGCGCTTTGTGGGGATTGGGGTTTCTTATTGATTTGCTCACTGTACGGCAGTGAACTCGTGGTTACTGCCGCTGCTGGGGTTCCAAGAGGGTCTGGAGAGACGAGGTTTAGTACCTCACGGCTGCTCGCCTCTTGGGGTGTTCGGAAAGGTGATTATGGGCCCTGCAAAAGCAGTATTGCTTTCGTCCGGTCACTACCCTTACAGTCCAGCTGGCCCCAGCGGGCAGCACCGACTTCAACTTGGACGACTCGAAGCTTGGAGTTGAAACAGTTGCTCTACTTGTCCTTGAGTTCACTTAGCAGTAAAGGACCATTCTTGTGAATCTTGGCTTTTCGGTGTGATGTCCGTGGAACAACTATCTTGAAATTTAGGCCTCCTGATTTTTTCCCTAAACCTTACTCTGTCTTGATCTTATTACCAAAAGGTACTGAGAATACTTTCGTAATTATTTAGTCATTACAGAAAGTTTGCTCCTTTTTGTCTTCTGTACCATGTATGCATGTGGAGTCTAGTTTTGCTTGCAATCAACCTTTTTACAGCTGTTTTGCTATTAAAAAAGAATTATCACTATTAAAGTTTTGGGGGTTTTTATTTACCCCTTGAACTTGTATTTTAAGTTGTTTGTAACTACCATTTAGGGAAGTAAGTATACACAGTTCCCCTTACCCATTTCAGACCTTAGCTACCTCTGTATCATCTCCTTTAGACTTGTGCACAAAATTGTGAGAGGTTTCAGTCATGGAATTAGGAACAGCTTCAAAGAGGAACTGACATTTAAACTGTATTTGAAAGATCTTATTTGGGGGGCTGGGATTGAACACATGCATATGCTAAGCACTCTTCTGCCACTAAGCTACCCGTCTTGCCTTGAAAGACATTTTGTGGGTTGTTTAGCATTTTTATAATTAAAGAGAAAGGAAGAACATTCGCTGAATATTTGTAGACCTGCTGTGTGACAAGTTCTGAGGCTACAGAGATGTACAAGGCACACTTCCTGCCCAAGGTTTACCTTTCTAAAAGAAACAAAAATGTCAACTATTGATAAATTCTGTACCAAAATTATAGACAGATGGAAGAGGTGCGAGAATGAGCAGGCTTCCCATAATATGGAATTATTGTAGTTCATTAATCCTTTGCATCCAAGACAGAATTAATGGAAGTGTGTATGGTGAAATTGTGTCTCTAACATCTCAGAGGCTGTTAGGAATGGATGGGAAGGACTGGATAGCGTAAGGGTGATGTGAGGGAGAGTTATGAAATGAGATATTACCTGTATATATTATCTTGAAAAAATAATTGACAGTAACTGTAGATAATGACAGTTAATCAAATGAAGGAAAGTAGGATTTTGGCCTTCTTCCTCCAAGAATGCTGTCACTTACACAACTTTGCTATTTATACCTAGTTATATGTTGTACACATAACAAATGTCTGAATATTTTGTCTTGTTTAATTATTTATTAGGTTATAGAGGAACATTTTAGTAAATAAACTCTATCCATTAAATATGTACCATTTTGGAAAAAATATGCCATGTGATGAGTTTTTACAATTAGGCATACAGCTGATACGGAATGTTTCTGTCACCCACAAGATCCTTTTTTTCCCCTTGTAATTCATCTCACTTGGCCCTAAGCAACTGCTGCTTTGTTTTTTGTCAGTATGGAGGGAGGGGTTTGCTTTTTTTTTTTTTTTAAAGAGCAAGGGGTGGGGGCTGGAGTGGTGGCTCAGCGGTTACAAGTGCTGTCCTGCATGTGTGAGTACAGGGGTTCAAACCCCAGCACCCACATACACAACTAAGCATCAGAGCAACAAAAGCCATGTGAAAAAAAGAAAACTCAAAAATGGATTCTGTCTCTCTCTCTCACTCCTTCTCTCTCTTTTTTTTTTTTTAAGAGAGAGGGACAGTGAGAGAGACAGAGAAAGAGAGAAACAACTTTATTTAGTTTTTCACATGGCCTTAGTTGCTCCAACACTTAGTTGTGTACATGGAGCTGGGGTTTGAACCCGGGTCCTTGTGCTTGCCAGGCAAGCGCCGAAACCGCTGAGCTACTGCTCCAGCCCTGTCCTTCTCTCTTAAAATAAGATAAAATAAAATAAAATAAAAAGTGTTTTGGGGAGAGAAAAGAATCAATTTTATTTATTTTTTCATCTGGTTTTTGTTTCTCTGTCACTTAATTGTGTATGTGTCCAGCCGGGACATGTCCTTGTGCGTGTCAGGCAATGGCTCTAAATGCTGAGCCACTGCACCAACCTGAGGTTGCATTTTGTATATAAATGGAATCATAGATTATGCAGAGTTTTGATTAATTTTTTTCTCAAATCTGCCCCCTCCGCTGTGGTAGTGAGGATCGAACTCAGGGAAGTGCTCCACCACTGAGCCGTGTCCCCAGCCCTTTTAAATTTTATTTTGAGACAAAGTCTCCCTAAGTTGCCCATACTGGCCTCAAACTTGTATTCCTCCTTTGTCAGCCTCCTGAGTACCTCAGATTACAGGCATGCACCACTGTGCCAGGCCTCTTTAATTGTTTTTTAGACCTAATTTCTTTTCTTTTTTTCCCTCAGAGAGGGACAGTGAGAGAGAGAGAAAGAGAGAATTAATTTTATTTCGTTTTTCATGTGGCTTTCGTTGCTCTGAGACTTACTTGTGTATGTGGTGCTGGGGTTTGAACTCTGGTACTTGCGTATGCCAGGCAAGCACCGTAACCGTTGAGCCACCACTCCAGCCACTAGACCTAATACCTTAAGAGGAGTTTTAGGTTCATGGAAAAATGGAGAGGTATATTTCAGAATTGCACATATATCCTCTTATCTATCAAAATCCCCTACTAGAGTGGTACATTTGTTACATTTGATAAATTACATTGATACATCATAATCACATAGAATTCCATAGTTGAAGGTCATTTTTTTCTCTCTCTTTTAAAGAGAGAGGGGGACAGTGAGAGAAAAAAAGAATCAATTTTATTTAGTTTTTCATGTGGCTTTCATTGCTCTGACACTTCCTTGTGTGTATGGCACTGGGATTTGAACCTATGTCCTTGTATATACCAGGAAGGCACCATAACCGCTGAGCCACAGCTCCACCCCTTAAGGTTCATTCTTGATACTGAAGTCTGTGGTTTTGGACAAATAAATGACATGTGTCCATCATTATAGTAGATAAGAATAGTTTCGGGGCTGGAGCAGTGGCTCAGTGGTTAGGGCACTTGCCTGGCGTGCACAAGTACGTGGGTTCAAACCCCAGCACCACATACACAAGGAAGTGTTAGAGCAATGAAAGCCACATGAAAAACTAAGTAAAATTGATTCTTTCTCACTCACTGTCCCTCTTTCTCTCTCTCTCTCAGAAAAAAAGAATAGTTTCACTGTCACAAGTACGTGGGTTCAAACCCCAGCACCACATACACAAGGAAGTGTTAGAGCAATGAAAGCCGCATGAAAAACTAAGTAAAATTGATTCTTTCTCACTCACTGTCCCTCTTTCTCTCTCTCTCTCAGAAAAAAAGAATAGTTTCACTGTCCTAAAAAATCCTTGTGCTTCACCTATTCAACCCTCCCATACCCAAATTCTGACAACATTGATCTGCTTTTGTCTCCATAGTTTTGCCTTTTCCAGAATCTCATATAGTTGCAATCATAAAAGTATATAGCCTTTTTAGTTAGCCTCCTTTTAGTTCGTAATATGCATTTAAGGTCCCTTCCTGTCTTTCCATAGCTTAATTACTGTTTTTTTTTTAGGACTGAATAGTATTCCATTTTCTGGTTGTACCAAAGTGTATCCATTTGCCTACTTTTTAAGGACATCTTGGTCACTTCCAAGTTTTGACAATTATGAATAAAGCTGCTATAAACATCTGTGTTCTTGCTTTTTTTACTTTTATTTCTTTTTAGTTTTTTGGGGGGTACTGGGAATTGAACCAAGGTGTGCTTTATCACTGAGATAAGTCCCCAGCCCTTTTCTATTTTGAGACAGGATCTTGCTAACTTGCTTAGGGCTAGGAAAAGGTGCTGGCCTTGAACTTTTGATTTTCTTACTTCAGCCTCCCAGGTCACTAGGATTACAGATGTGTACCACCATGCCTGTCTGTGTTCTGGCTTTGGTGTGGACGTAAAATTTCAACTCAGTAAATACCAGGGAGTGGGATTGCTGAATATGATTAGAGTATACTTATCACCATGACTTTCTACCAGCAATGAATGTGAGTTCACTGGCATTTGGTGTCATCAGCATTTTGGATTTTAACCATTCTAATGGGTATGTAGTGATACCTTGTCATTTTAATCAATTTTTTTCAATCCCAGATATTGAACCCAGAGTACTCTGCGCTTGAACTATATCTCCAGTCCCCCCTCCTTTTTTTTTTTTTTTTTTAAAGAGAGAGGGAGAGAAAGAATCAAATTTATTTAGTTTTTCATGTGGCTATCATTGCTTTGACACTTTATTGTGTACATGGTGCTGGGGTTTGAACCTACATCCTTGCGCATGCCAGGCAAGCGCCAGAACCACTGAGGCACCACTCCAGTCCCTCCCCCTTCTTCTTTAAAGAGAGAGTGAAAGAAAGATAATCAGTTTTATTTTCATCTGGTGTTTGTTTTTCGAATACTTTGTTGTTGTATATGTGGGTGCTGTACCTCAAACATGCCAGGCAAGCACTCTACCAATGAACCACTGCTCCAACCCCATCTCTACTTCTATTATTATTTATTTTGAGACAGGATCTCACTAAGTTGCACAGGCTAGTCTTAAGCTGGGGGTCCTCCTCTCTCAACCTCCTAAAAGTTCCTGGATTACGGGCATATACCATCATGCCTAGCATAAATAATTGATTTTTAATAACCCCCTTGTATTCTCTCTGAATTTTATGGGATATTGTTTTAGGATATTGGGTGGTCCGTAAGGTCCTTTTATCTATTACTACTGATTTATTTGTCTTCTTGCCTTTGATTGAAGTGTGACTCCTTTACTGTAGTAACAGATTACCTTTTTTCTGGGAAATAACTTTCTTTTTTTAAAAAGGGACAGTGAGAGAAAGAGATAATTTTATTTAGTTTTTTTATGTGGCTTTCATTGCTCTGACACTTTATTGTGTACATGGTGCTGGGGTTCAAATTGGTGTCCTCGCACATGCCAGGCAAGCGCCGTAACCACTGAATCACTGCTCCAGCTCCCCTGGAAATTTTCTTAATCCATACACTTGGATTTATAGTTTGGCTATTTCTGTGGTGTAAATACTTCCAAATTGGTCAATTTCATGTTAACTAATACTTAGTCACTGAATATGGAATTAAAAGGAGATAGTAACACAGAAGAATAATTAGGAAATGATAAATTTAGAATATTTATTACCTTTATTATTAATATAATAATCTAATTATACTTATGGAGGGTGAGCAACTGCTGAGAATATTGAACCCAGAGCCTTGTGCATATTAACCATGCACTCTACTCCTGAACTACACTCCCAGCCTTTGTACCATGTACTCTTTTTTTTTTTTTTTTTTTTTTTGGGTATTGGGGTTGAACCCAGGGATGCTTAAGCACCGAGCCACATCCCTGACCCTTTTTATTTTGTATTTTGAGACAGGGTCTTGCCAAGTTTCTGAAGTTGGCCTCAAACTTTCAGTCCTCAGCCTTCTGAGTTGTTGGGATTACAGGCATGTGCCACCATACGCAGCTTGTGCTCATTTTTGACAGCAATGTATTTAGCAACTGGGCTGGTACAATTCTTGAAAATATTAGCATTTTGGCTCTGTCACACCTTTGGTTAATAGTGTTTTCTGATGCACATCAAGGTGTTTGTTTCTGGGGCTAGAGCTGTGGCTTGTCTGTCACGGTGCTTGGGTAGCATATGCGAGTACGCAGGTTCAAACCCCAGCACCATGTACACAGCGAAGTGTTTGAGGAATGAAAGTCACATGAATAACTAAATAAAAATTGCTTCTTTCTTTCTATCTCTCTCACCATCCCCTCTTTCTTTAAAAAAAAATGGCTTTTTCTTTTACTGAATAGGCAGAAAAGCCTATTCAGCATTATCTTAGTTTCAAAAATTGATATTTATACCCAGGTGCAGTAGTACATACCTGTAATCCCAGTGGCTTGGGAGACTGAGACAGAAGGATCACAAGGTTGAGGTCAGCCTCAGCAACTTAGTGAGACCGTGTCTCAAAATAAAAAATAAAAAAAGGAGTGTGGATGTGACTCAGTGGTTAAATGCCCCAGAGTTCAGTCCCTGGTAGCAAAGAAAAACTTTAAAAAATAAAAATTAATACTTATAAAAACTAAAATTTATTTGTTCATTTGTTGCAGTGCTGGGGCCTGAACCATGGCTTTGCCAGTGCTGTAGCACTGAGTCTGTAAAAGCTAAAATTTTTAAACTGAGTTCTTGAAGTTTGGGGTTTAAAAGCAACAACACTTGGGCAGCTGAGACAGGACTACAAGTTTGAAGGCCAGCCTTGGCAACCTAATAAGATCCTCTCTCGAAATTAAAAGGAGGCTGGAGTGGTGGCTCAGTGGTTACAGCACTTGCCCGGCATGTGTAAGGATGTGGGTTTGAACCCCGACACCACGTACACAAGAAAGTATTGGAGCAACCGAAAGCCATGTGAAAAACTAAATAAAGTTCATTCTTCCACTCTCTAACTGTCCTTCTCTCTTAAACAAAATAAACTAAAATAAATAAAAAGGACTGGGGATGTAGCTCAGTGGTAGAATGCTTTTGAGTTCAACTTCCAGTACCAAAAATATAATTTTTTTTTTAATAAAGAAAGAGGGGGGCTGGGGATTTAGCTCATTGGCAGAGTGCTTGCCTAGCATGTGCGCGGTCCCGAGTTCAGTCCTCAGCCCTGAAAAAAAAAAGAAAAAAAAAAAACCAGTAACTTACAAAGAAAGAGGGGACAGTGAGGAAGAGAGAAGCAATTTTTATTTAGTTTTTCATGTGACTTTCATTCCTGGGACACTTCGTTGTGTACATGGTGCCGGGGTTTGAACTTGTGCACTTGAGCATGCCAGGCTAGCACTGTAACCTCCGAGCCACCACACTAGTGCAATTTTTTTTTTAATTTAAAAAAGCAACAATTTATTTCTGAAGCTTTTACAATCAGTTCACAAACATCCTTTTTAATAGCAAATTTTACAACTTTTTTTGTTTCAGCAAGATTGGGGATTGAATCTAGGGCTTTGTATATGCTAATCAAGTGCTTGATTTACACAGAACTATATCCCTGGTCGTTTTTTTATTTAAACATTTTGAGACAGGAGCTCACTGATTTGCCTAGACTATCCTTGAACTTGCCTCTCAAGTAGTGGTGTGCCTTCGTACCCTACTAAAATTTTGATTTTTAATTATAAATCTTCCTTTGATTAAAAGATGTTTACTCACTAAGAAAATAAATATATCATGCATGTCATGCAATATTGTTTTTATGTTTACTCACCATTCCCCCACTACTTGGGATTGAACCCAAGAGCACTGCTACATCCCTAGCCCTTTTTTAAATTTTGGGACAGGGTCTCACTAAGTTACTGAGACTAGTCTCCAAATTTTTATTCTCTTACATTAGCCTCCTGAGTATCTGAAATTACAAATGTGAGGTACTTTCACATCTTCACATGTAATTTTTGGAATTATCTTCTCTCTGAGATTTTTTTTTTTTTTTTAAGAGAGAAGGACAGTGAGATAGAAACAGTTTTTATTTAGTTTTTCATGCAGCTTTCGTTGCTCTGAGACTTCGTTGTGTACAGGGTACTGGGGTTTGAACCTGCGTACTCAGGGATGCCAGGCAAGCGATATAACTGCCAAGCTACCACTCCAGCTCTCTGCTGAGATTTCTTAATGAGGGGACACTAGCCAGAATGTGATTAGATCCATGATTAGTCCTGATAGGGCAAATCTGACTCTCATAGAAGTTTGTCTAGGGAGGGCCTGGAGCGATGGCTCAGTGGTAGAGACTTGCCTGGCATATGTTAGGAGCCACGTTTGAACCCTGGCACCACATACACAACTAAGTGTCAAAAAAAACCACCAAAAACAAAAACCAGATGAAAAAATAAATTTAAAAAAGATTGGCTCACTCTTTCTTAAAAAAAAGGGCTGGAGCAGTGACTCAGAGGTAGAGTACTTGCCTGGCATGTGCTATGACCTGGGTTTGAATCCCAGCACCACTGTCAGAAAAATGAAACCTAGATGAAAAAACAAATAAATAAATTGATTCTCTCTCTCTTAAAAAAAAGGGGAGTGGGGATCTGGAGCAGTGAGTCAGCCTTTTCAGCGCATGCCAAGCAAGTGTTCCAATCTCTGAGCCAGAGCTCCAGCCCTCTCCCTTTGTTAAAAAAACACAAAAGAAAAGTTTGTTTAGTGCCCCCTGAAGTGAATTGTTACTTTTAATGTCCTCCCACCATTGGTTAAATTACTTGATTGAATTTTCTATTTCTTTGGGTTTTAGTTATCTGTGTCTTTCTGCCTAAATGTGAGATTCTTAAAACTTGATAGACTGTATCATTCTTTTCATATCTTTCTGTTAGGATCACCCAGCTCTTTTTATTTTTTTTATTAAGGAGTGAGTTATTGTACAATCATAAATGCATATAAAGTAACAATATGATATGCATATGTTCTTAAACCAGAATTAACCCCTCATCACCCACACCCCATTCTCTTGATTCTTCTGTATTTCGCCTCTACATGCGATATAAATGCTTAGATTGAGGATCACCCTCTTAGTGGCTATTGCAGTATCTGATTGAATTCAGGATATCTTTGATAATTTTTTTATTTTGGTACTATTTTTAATGAATTTGCCCTCTAAAGAGGCACACGGGAGTAGGTAAGTTCAAACCGTAGCACCACGTACACAACAAACTCTCAGAGCAACGAAAGCCACATGAAAAAACTATTACTCACTCTCACTCACTGTCCCTCTCTAGGGAAAAAAAAGAAAAAAGAATAACAATATTTAAAAAAAGAAAAAGAGGCACGCAGATTTTTTTTTTCTTTTTTTGAGGCAGAGTCTTGCAAATTATTGAGGCTGGCCTCAAACTTGGCACTCCTGCCTTGGCCTCCTAGGAAGCTGGGCTTACAGGCATGCTTCACTGAGTCTGGGTATACCCAGATTTTTCTTAGACATGAACCTGCGGCAAATTGGAAATGTATACAGCACAGAAAATCTATTACTGTTTTTTTTTTTAAGATTGGGAACTAATCTGATCTTATTTAAGAATAGGAAAATTTTTATCACTGGCAGAGTGTCATTCCGTGTGTGTGTGTGTGTGTGTGTGTGTGTGTGT
>PVKS010042628.1:0-15327 GCA_004027875.1 Aplodontia rufa | reverse complement strand
GTCTAGTAGCATGAGTTAAATCCAGATAAGATGTAATGCTTTACAATCTAATACTTTTTTTAGAGTTATAGTGGGAAGGGGAAGGGAGGGATAAGGGAGGGTAATTGGGGGGCACTCCTGGGGATAAATGCAATATCCAGAATATATACACATTTTATATTATTTTGTTAAAATCTTGTAAGGTTGCTCAAAAATAAAAAAAAATACATTAAACGGACTGGAGCGATGCTCAGTGGTTACTGTGCTTGCCTGGCACGTGTGAGTATGCAGGTTTGAACCCCAGCACCACGTACACAACTAAGTGTTGGAGCAACGAAAGCCACATGAAAAACAAAATAAAATTGATTCTCTCTCTCTCTCTCTCTCTCTCTCTCCAGGCCCCTCATGCAACCTACCCTGAGCTAGCCTTGCAGCCACGTCACCTGCACAGCTCTGCTCTGGAGCTACAAAAGCAAACCTACTGAAATGAGAAAGGCAGACTCTTTTTCCACTTTTCCATATAAGGCATGGAGAATTTATTTTTATATCCATCCTCCAAAATTGCCTACAATAGGTAACCCCAAAAAAATCCATTTTCAGAAAATACCAGTGATTGACCATTAGTGTGATAATTTAAAGGCGTGGCAAAGAACCTGAATAAAGGAGTTATTGAAATGCAAATTGTTTAACTCTCCCAATTTATTATTTTATTCACAAGTTGTTTTTTTTATTGCTAGAAGCAGTTAATTTACTTTGAAGGGCCAAGAAATATGTACAACTTAAGGTCTTGTCAAGATGATATCATGTGTAAAGGTCAAATGGGTCTTTTAGAATATAATTTAGAAATACCTTCAGCTCCTGTAAAATCTGATTAATCTGGACGAATTCTGCAGCATTGAAGGGATTCTGACCATTTTTGGAGTTATCAAATGGTTAAGAATGTAAACGTGTTAGGTGAGTTCACCATAATGAGGCTACTTTAAGAATGTTTAGCTCTGTACCATACTACAGTTTGTTTTCCTTTATGAAATGCTCCATGACTCCTTTGTTCGGGTTCTACTTTATTGTAGGAATTCCAAGAAGCTGAGCAAACTCTTGACTGCTGAGCTACAGTGAAGATCTAAGCATGGAGAGTTTGAACTGTACGAGTCTTTCCATTTCTGAGATTATCTGATGAGCTGCTATATCATAAGCTGTCACAGAGCTTCATACTCCAGGGCTGGCCTGTGTGGCACCCCTGATGTCACCTTCTTCATTGTTGTCATCATCACCATCAAAGGGAAGCTGATTGTTCAAGCCGGAGCTCTTAGCTTTTGGTTTAGCCTTTGTTGTAGGAGAGAAAACTTAAGATGAAAATTCAAGGATTTTGTCTCCATTATAAATGGGGAGCAATGAAGGAAAATCTTGAATTATTTGGCTCTCCTAGACTTCTGGTGGCCCAACTGTCAACAAGGTGAAGAATTATTTCCAGCCCAAACCCTCTCTGCCTGACTCATGCCTGCAGCCTCGTGGGCCGTGTCCCGTGGATGCACAACCTGAAGCAGGTGCCTGGGTGAACGGAGTCTCCAGCTGGTCTCATGGTGAAGGGAGGGTCAAGGGAGGAGTGACTCCACCCCCACCCACATCCCCAAATGACTCATCAAGATTCCCACAGCTTCCTCATTCCCAGCTATTCTCCATCTCCACAAGCCTGTATTTACAGAACACCTGTTCTGGGCGAGCCACTTGGAACCTCCTCTTCCAACGCATGAAGAAAGAAACTAATGGAACACAGGAGCTTTTACATTTCATTCTTTACATGTTTAAAATGTTTAATTCAGTGTTAGATTCTAGCATTTTAAATTAAATTAATTGGGAGGTACTGCTTCACTTATAAACCCTCCCCTCTAACCTAAGCAGGGAGATGAAAGATATTGAAATATTCCTACTAAAATATATTCCTGGCCCTCATTTGCAGTTCTCAGCTGAGTTAAAGCACTAGAGATTCTCTTGAAAATGCAATTGTGTAGAAGATGATTTCTTCCCTTGGATTACAAACTTCTTGAGGGAACATGACTTGTTAAAAAAAAATTACGTGATCTATAGTTATTCATTTATTCAACCAGCAATTATTTAGTGAACAGTCAAAATAGTTTTTGTTTTTTTGTTTTGTTTTTAAAGAGAGAGAGAGAGAATCAACTTTTTATTCAGTTTTTCACATGGCCTTCATTGCTCCAACACTTCATTGTGTACATGGTGCTGGGGTTTGAACTCGCATCCCTGCGCATGCTAGGCAAGTGCCTTACCTGCTGAGCCACTGCTCTAGCCCTCAAAACAGTTTTTGAAAGGTTCTGAGGGTTGGGTGTTGGAGGCATACATGTGCATCAATTTGGCACAATCTTGAGCAAGTTATCCATTTGTATCTTAAAATATTACATTCAGTTCACTTAGCCAGGGTTATGTTTTGAGCAAATATATTCCCATAGGATGCTAAAGGGTCATGAATATGGGAAGTACTTGGGGATCTTGAGCTGGACAAGAAGGCACTAGGAAGCTAAAACTACACAGGTTGGGTGGAGTGAAACTCCCAATTTCCCACGGGTTAGGTTGACATCTCTGAATACATCCATCTGCTCAGTGCTCTGCTCTGGTCCGTTTCCCTCCTGCCCCTCAGGCAGAGCTATGGGAACTCTTCCCTTTTGCTTCTCTTTGTGAAGAAAGTGGTTTCCCAGGACCCCTTAGTGAAAGTGGTCATCGTCTCGGGTTTACATGAAAGCTCTGTAATGAAACTGTTTGGAATCATGATTTGCTTGTCTTCTAGACAAGAATTTAGGTGCACTTGCGACATACCTTTTCCGCTGAGATGCACTGTCATCTCTCACTTCCAAGAGCACCACAGCCAGGGCAGATGGGAGTTCCAAGGGAGAAAAGCAGAGCTTCTCAGACGTGTGGTCATAGCTCACTTCCCTAAAGACATAAAAGCATTCTGTGCATCTGCTACACTGAGAGAGCCCATTCCTGCACCTGGGGAATGGAACACAAAGACAAACACCAACAAACTGGTCGAAACACCATTACTGAGCACTTTATTTCAAATTAGGCAAGCGTCGCTTCTATTGTCAGTCTACATGGCTCCGGGAGAGAATTTTAGAAGCAAAAAAGAATGCAGATGGAATCTATAGCATTTTTTTCAACTCTGCAACACTCTAATTTTATGACCAGTATCTTAAATTCTCCTGGCCTGTGTTTCCTCTTCTGTTAAAGTGGTTAAATAACAGCCTCCATAGGGATTAGTGTCATGCTCAGTTCCTGGGAACTCTACAAACATGACTCACTGGGTGGTCAAGGGTGGAAGTGAGCCGTGTTGTTACTGTTGTTGCTCTTAGCTCGGTTTAGCTCACAAGGTCATCATAATGACAAAGAGGGCAAGGTAGTAGTTTTGATTCCAATAGCCTCATGACCTCAACAAGTCTTGCAAGAGTGCACAAAAGGGCCAGGCGTGGTGGTGCACACCCGTAATTACAACGAATCAGGAGGCTGAGGCAGGAGGATCACAAGTTCAAGGACAGGCTAAGCAACTTACTGAGTCCCTGTCTCAAAATTTAAAAAATAAAATAAAAAATTCTAGGGATGTAGCTCAGTGATAGAGTACCCCTGGGCTCAATCCCCAGTATTACACAGTAAACAAGTATATTAAAAAAATTACTTTTTTTAAAAAGGAAAGTTTGTGCAGGGTTTGGGTGTTAATATCAACAGGGAAGTTGTAATCCTTGCTTCAGGAACATTTAGCTTACATCTTGTCATGTCAATATCCAGACTCCCAGCAGGAACCATCCCAGTTAGGGGTGTGGTTCTAGTAAATCAGCTTTAAGAACTCCTACACACAGGAGAGCCAGCTTAAGCAATTTGTGTGGCTGCCTGGTTGATATTTCACAGGGATAGGAAATAGTCATGCTTGGAAAGCCATGACTCTCTTCAGGGACACACAGAAGCAAAAACCTTTGATACCCAGTGTTCTTTCTTAGCTGAATGTCCCATTGCTGGATGAATGGGAGAAAGAGAAAAGCAGGGGTAAGATGAGGTTCAAGTCACAAGAAAGTAGAAGTAAATGCAAGAATGCTGTTCTGCTTCTGAGAGTTCGTGGGAGACTGATCACTGCACCCCACCTCTTACTTGATATCTGGGAAGCCTGTTCCCTGTAACTCACATGATCACCTAACAATCAAAAAAACATCCTCCAGTCATAGCAGTTCATTCTAATTGGATCTAAGACCCTGAGAAGCAAGTTTGCTGCACTGAAGGGACACCCCATTGAAATGGCCAAACGTGGGTCTTCATAACAGAGCACTTTTAAATTGAACAAAACCAAGTTCTAACATGAACACTGCCCTTTGATATGTAGGTAGTAACTTATTTGACTTCCCTTAACCTTTATGTATAAAATAGTACTAACAGCAGGTAACTTACACAATGGTCATGAACATTATATGTGCAATTAATAAAAAGCTTCTAAATAGAAAATTTTCTCAACGTTATCTCCCTCCACCCATCTAAGAAACATTTAGCTCCAAGTGTCATAGATTTGAGAAAGAAGGTATCAGTCCCCAAAGTCTTTCTACATGCGGGAGAACTGAGGGAAGCTCGGCCACATGACTTACTCAAGTCCACGCCCTAGGAAACATCCAATTCAGTACTGAAGCCCAATCTCCCTGATCCACCATCCAGCACTGTCTCTCTAATTCACCAGACAGAGAACAACTGTTCAAGGAGAATCTCAGTGCATAGGTGTTCGTGGGCACTCAGGAACAAATCATTCAGTGAGCTTTCATTCTGCCACTTGTAAAATCCTTGCCTTGACCCAGGAATAAAATTTGGTGATAGCAGAACTCTCTACAATGGTGGAAACATAGCATCAAAAAGTTCATCAGTGGCAGGAAAGGGAGCCATACTGCTTGTTTTAAATTTGTGCTCTCATCCCTCACCACGCCCCATACCCTGTGCCTCTCATTGGTCTTTTCCTTTGATTATGTCTAAATCTTTTCCCCTGTACTTCATGAGGACTGTGAAGTCATCATCAGCTGCAAAAATCATTCCAAGGAAGGTGGTTTACTGTTTTCGTGTTTACCTCGTCTTTAGATTGGTTCACTAAGCATTCTGTTGCTGAGCCCAGAGCTGTGTCCACAATACACAGACACCAGTGCTCAATACCAGGCACTCATCTTAGAGTTGGGTTTCACAATCCAATTTGTTTTTCATTGCGTTGTTACTTATATTTATACAAAAGGGTAGAGAGTAAGTTAGCTGACATGTGCATTAAAACACACTGCGTCTCTGGGTCAACCCAAGAGACGCAGAGAACACTTAAAAAAATATTAAATGCTATTTATTTTATTAACTAATTGAATTTTATTCTGTAATTATGAAATATATTAGATGTTTAAAAGTTAAATAGAGCTAGGCATGGTGGCGCATGCTTGTAATCCTAGCATCTCAGGTGGCGAAGGCAGGGGGATTGCAAGTTCAAAGCCATCTTTAGCAACTTAGGGAGGACCTAAGCATCTTAGTGAGACCCTTTCTCAAAATAAAAATAAAAATGGACTGGGGATGTGGTTCAGTAGTTAAATACTCCTGGGTTCAATCCCTGGTAACCACCCCCTCCCAAAATTAAATGCAATTTGTATATATAAATATTGAATATTTACCCTCTGGTTATGACAACAAATTATTGGAGTTTAAAAGCCAGAGAAGAGGAACTTTTTCTTGGAAACTAGTAACAAATGTATTTCCCTGACTCCTAGTCTGAGCATAGAAATGAAATGCTATTCTTTCAGGCATAGAGTATACTGGAACAGAGTTACTATTGTTGAGAACCAGAGCAAATGTAGGCAGATTTCCAACTCAAAGCAAGCTACAAATCAACAGTAGCCCCAACTCTGAGAGAGACCAATGCAGTGCCATAGAATGCTTACACCGAAGGGAACTTGGAAAGCATTTCTTCAGATTTGTACCGCCATTAAGATATCATTTTTATACTGTGATCCAGAATATATATTCAAAACTGAAACAGAAGTTTCACAAAAAACACTTCCCCTTACCACCATCGATGAATTATGCTACATCCTTCTCTATTCTATCCTTTTCATTTCTTAAATAATTACTGATAGAAAGTTACTAAGTTGTTTTAATGACCCACTAAGAGATCCCATTCCACTGTTAGAAAACACTGATGTAGTCCAGTTGACTAATTTTTCAAAAGGGGAAACTAAGAAGTAGTAAGTCATTTAAAATAGCACACAGACTAGAAAGGAATAGTCTCCTTATACTAGTTAGTACACAGAGAAAATTTGTATATAGACTATTTTGTGTGCTTTTATTCAATTCATTCACAGAAATCTTTGTCTAAAAGTTGATAATAAACATTCTGGTTGAGTTAATTTATTTCTTCTGGATTCCCTAGGAATTTTTGCTCTCACTCCACCCCTACTTCTTAAACTACTCTGCCTTAGAAGATTCAAGATGGTGGATTCAGGAAGGCCACATTTCCAGTTTCTCCATGCTTAGGATTCAAGCAGCAGGAGTACTGCTTCTCAGTGAGATGGGAGAAAGAATTCACTGAAATTCAATATCAGATAGAAGCCCACAGAGACTCAAAAAGTTGGGTGCATTCAGAAAAGGACAAGAAAGTCACAGTGGCTCTAGTTTATCACAATGGGAAGGGGAAATGCAATCAGAGAGAAACAATGCACACACTTAGCATGGGAAAACCTGTAGAACAGAGAAGCAGTCTGAATTTAGGTGATGCAGAGTCTACACAGTTGATTGGAGTCCAAAAAGTGCTCTGGGTTTTTCAGTCAGCAAGCAGAGGGCTGAGGCTGGGAGCTGAGGCCACACTGCACCTGGCTTCTCTGGGAGCGCAGAAGATTGTAGCAAATACAGCCACACTATTCCGACAAGCACCTACTGTGTGGCCTAGGGTGTGCCTAGCAGAATGTGAGTGAAACAGCCACAGAGAAAATCATTCCCTGGGGAATTCAATCAGAGACATGGAGGGGAGTCCAAATTGCTTTTCCTTTGAGTTTGGAAGATCATGTGACCAGCTGAAGAGGGTTGAGAAACTCAATGGGTGGGTGTGAATACACTCAGTGACTGAGCCTAGGAAGGTGGTGGCATGCGTGGAGGGTTGGATTGCCTGCCCTATGAGTAAATTTCTCAAGAGGCTCCTGAGATTCAGATATCCAGCAAGAATCAGCATCTTCCCAGTTCAAGCGGTGTGTTGAGCTAATATCTCTAGAGTAGATACCACTCAACAAGGTCCCTAAGACCTGATCAGACCTAAGCCCCAGCTCCCAAAATTCCCACTTAGAATTCTGCAGTAGTTCCACCCTGAGAGTATATTGATGTTGTTTGTCCAGACAAGACTCCAATCAACAGTACTTCCCACTCCATCTTACATTATACAAGTGAGATGACAGGAGCTGAAAGATGCTTCAACCAGGTTCAGTTTTAGGTTACTTGAGCTGGCAGCTCTGTGAACCACACTAAAAAAAGAAAGGTTTATCAATCCCCAGTCCTTGCTCTCTCTAGGAGGTACAAAGCTCAAGGAGAAATGGAAAGGACAAACAGGCACCCATTCTTATCAACAGTTTTGACCACACCAATGGATACAATTCTTTCATTTTTGATCATAGGATTTTTACTCTTTTATTTATTTAATTTTTATTCATTCATTTATTTGGAGGGTTCTTGTTGTGGTGATTGATTCATATGTATATATATATATATATATATATATATATATACACATATTTGTTTCCTTTTCTCATTTTTATATTATAATGTGAAGAAAAGCAATTAAAGAGGGTATATGTTGCTGTATACAACACAAGTGCCAGATCGATAAGGAGGACAACACAATTTTGAGAACTAAATGAAAAGTAGGATCCCCAAGCTCCAACAAAATACACACTGTATCAAAATACACTAATCATCATCAAAGAACTAGCAGGAAACTGTATTGAAAAACCCATTTGGAAATAAATTTAAAAATTGACAATTACCTAATATCTCAGAATACTTTGGTAAGAGAAGACTTTGCCTTTAAAAAGCCCACAGTAATAATGAAAATGAAATCCATCTCTACAGGTGCATAAAATCCAACATAGTAACACAAGAACTATGGAGGGAAAAGGGAATGTGATACTTTCTAAAGTTCATAATTCACCAGCAACTGACTCTAAAGATATAGAAGTGGGTGAAATACCAGATAAAGAATTTTTTAAATGATTATAAAAATTATAAATGAATTCTAAGAGAATACAAAAAATGAATGGATTCAATATAGGATATACATGAGAAATCCAATAAAGAGTTAGCAATATCAAAAGAAGAACAAAACAGAAATCTTGGAAATAAAAGACACAACAAATCAGATAAAGTGTTCAGTTTAAAGTCTCTCTAATAGAGTATACCATGTTGAAGACAAAATCTTAGAGCTGGATGCCTTGAACATTCAGACAGTATTGAAAAAATGAAAAGAGCAACCATATTTAAGAAATCTAAGACAAAATTAAAAGAACAAATTTAAGAATAATTGGGATTTAAGAGGGTTCTGAGATGTAGGCTAATGGCATAAAACTTCTTTAGAGAAATAATAATAGGAATTTTTCCATAAATTGAGAATGAGATAAACATCAAGACATAGGATACATTCAAAACTCCAAACACACAAGATAAAAAATTACCCTCCTCACAACATGTTATAGTTAAATATCTAACATACAGAATAAGGACAGAATTTTAAAAGTCTCAAGAGAAAAATGTGAGGTCACATGTAAAGGTAAGCCAATCAGAATAACTTCTGACTTCTTAGCTCAAATTCTTCAATCCAAGCGGGCATGGAATGATGGGTTTTAAGCTCTGAAAGAAAAATAACTGTCAATCAATATTGCTATATACAACAAAGCTATCTTTTGGAATTAGAGAAAAAGTTAAAAAAAAATTAAAACTAGGCAGAAATTGAATTCCTCCCTGCTAAGCCAGCACTACAGAAAATATGTAAAGAAATACTACACAGAGAAGACATCAAAAATTCCAGAGTTCACAATGGACAAATCTCACTTGAACTGTTGCTAATGAGAAACAGGACCAAATTAAACATTAGAAATAAATCAAAATAGCAAGAATTAATAAATATCTCTAATAATTTTGGGTGCAATGATCCTAACAGTCTAATTAAATACGTAAGCTGCAAAAATGGATTAAAAACACTCAACAATATGTAATTTGAAAGAGACTCACCTTATAGGCAAAGAGCCATGGGCTAAAAGAGAAAGAACGGAAATTGATAGACCATGCAAAATGGAACCTGAAATGAAGCAGGAGTAGCTAGGCTACTCTCATATTCAACGAAGCAGGCTTCAAGCCAAAATTTATCAGAAGAGACAAAGAAGGTCATTTCATACTAATAAAGTGGACAATCCAACAAGAAGAAATAATGATGATAGCTAGTTATATTCCCAATGTCAGTCTACCTAAATATTTAAAACCAACTCTACTCAACTTAAAGACTCAGACCCCATTACAACAATACTCATGGTTTCAACACATCTTTGTCACCATCAAATAGGCAATCCAGATATAAATTCAGTGAAGTCTCTTTAGACCTAAAAACATTATAAATCAAATGGACTTGATAGACACGTATAGAATATTTCATCCAACAACAGCTAAATTCAATTTATTTTTCATTCATGAAACCATCTTCAAAATAGACCATATTCCAGGTTTAAAAGCACCTAAGTAAATATAGAAAAATCATATAATGGCTCATAATAATGAAATGAAATTAGAAATCAACACTAAAAACTATATAAACACATGGACACTTAACAATATAATTTGGAATGATGAATGGGAGATAGGAATCAGGGAAGAAATTGAAAAATTCTTAGAATCAAATTAAAATAGTGATATAACATACCAGAACTTCCAGGGCACTATGAAGGCAGTACTAAGAGGATTGTGTATAGATAGATATAAGTGCCTATACAAGGAAATAAGAATGATCCTAAATAAACTACCTGATAACTCAGTAAAAGATCCTTTAAGAACAAGAACAAATCAATTCCAAAATCAGTAGAAAAATGTACATAATTAAGATTAGAGCTGAAATCAATAAAATTGAGAATAAAAATACAAAGAATTAATGAAATGAAGAATTGCTACTCTGGAAAAAAAATTGAAAAATTCTTAGCCAAACTAATCAAAAGAAGAAGAGAGAGAACCCAAATTAATAAGTTTTGATATAAAAAGGTGAAATCAACATAAACAATACAGGAATCCAGAGGATTAAAGTTATTATTTTGAAAACTTACACTCCAATAAATTGGAAAACCTAGAATAAATGGACATATTTCTAGATATAAATGACCTGCCAAAATTGAATCAACAGGACAAAGAAAACCTAAACAGACCAATAGCTAGCAATGAAATAGAAGCAGTAATAGAAAGGCTTCCAACAAAAAAGTCCATGACTACATAGATTCTCAGCTAAATTCTACCAGTCCTTCAAAGAAGAACTAATGCCAGCGTTCTTCAAACTAGGCCATGAAATACAAAGTGATGGCTCTGGAGGCTATGGAAAGAGAATCACAAGTTCAAAGCCACCCTCAGCAACTTGGCAAGGCCCTAAGTGAGACGCTGTCTTAAAATAAAAGTAAAAATGGCTGCAGATGTGATTCAGTGGTTAAAAGCCTCTGGGTTCAATCCCTCATAAAGAAGGACAAGGAGAAGGAGAAGGAAAAGGAGGAAGAGGAGGAAATGAAGAAGAAGAAGAAGAAGAAGAAGAAGAAGAAGAAGAAGAAGAAGAAGAAGAAGAAGAAGAAGCAGCTGCAGCAGCAGCGGTGGCAGCAAAGGAGGAAGAGGAAGAAGAGGAGGAGGAAGAAAACAAAACTGGATAAAACACTTCCAATTCCAAATTCATTCTCTGAAGCCAGTATCACCATGATATCAACACCGGATACAATGAGGAAGAAAACTACTGACCAAAATCCTTGATGAACTTAGATGCAAGAATTCTTTTTTTTTTTTGAGACAGAATCAATTTTTATTGAATTTTTCACATGGCTTTTGTTGCTCTGACACTTAGTTGTATATGTGGGTGCTGGGGTTTGAACCCATGTACTCGTGCATGCTGGGCAAGCGCCGTAACCATTGATCCACCTCTTCAGTCCCGAGAATCATTTTCTTTTTTTCTTTTATTAAGTAATTTATTTGTTGAACAATCAAACATGCTTCTAACAAACAACATATATAAATTCTGAAAATTAGATTTACCCCCAAGAGTCCCCCCCCAATTACCCACCATTATCCCTGCCGCACCAAGATGCAAAAATCTTAATGAAATATTAGTAAATTGTTTACAACAACATATTGAGAAAAGTGTACATCCTGACCAAGTTGGTTTTATCCTAGGGATGCAAGGATGGTTTAACATATGTCAATCAACAAATGTAATTCATCACATAAATAAAATTAAGGACAAAAAGAATCACATAGTCATATCAGCAGATGCAGAGAAGGCCTTTGATAAAATTCAATACCCACTCATGATAAAAAAAAAATAACAAAACTAAGCATAGAAGGAAATTACTTCAACATCATAAAGGCTACATATGAAAACCCCAAAATCAACATCAGAATGAATTGGGGGAAATCTAAAAACCTTTATTTTAAAATCTGGAGCAAGACAAGGAAGTCCACTCTACCACTCCTAATTAATACAGTAGTAGAAATTCTATTCAGAGCAATTTGGCAAAAGAAGAAAACAAAAGGGAAAAAAATAGGAAAAGAAGAAGTAAAAGTATCACTCTTTTCAGATGGTATGATTCTATACTTAGAAGAATCAAGAAGCTCCACCAAAAGATATATAGAACTAATAAATTCAACAGAGTATCAGATAATAAAATCAACAAACAAAAATCAAATGGTGAATGATGAATCTACTGAGAAAGAAATCAGGAAAATAATCCCATCATAAGAAATAAAATAAAATGCCTAGGAATAAATCTAACCAAACAGATAAAAGACATTTGTAATGAAAATTATAAAACACTGAAGATAGAAATTGAGAAAACACAAGAATATGGAAAGACCTCCCAAGTTCATGGATCGGCAGAATGAATACTATTAAAATGACTACAGTACCAAGAACAATACACAGATTAAATGTAATCTCCATCAAAATACCAATGGCATTCTTCACAGAACTAGAAAAAACAGTCCTAAGATTCATTCAGAAGAGTAAATGATGCAGAATAGCCAAAGCAATTTTAAACCAAGAAAGCAATGTTGGAAGCATCACAATACCTGACTTCAAATTATAACAAAGCTATCATAACAAAAACTGTGTGGTACTGTCACAAAACAGACAAGTAGATCAAAGGTACAAAATAGAAGACACAGGATCAAACCCACACAGATACAGTCATCTGACAATTTGCAAAAATACCAAAAGTAAATACCAGCTTCACACTTCCATAGCCCCTTGGCCTTCATTCATAGTGCTTATCCCACTGCTATACCTGTAGAGATTGTGTAAGCAGCACACTGAACAGCAGTTAAGGTCCTGTCTGAAGAGGGCACAATTGGGGGAAAATCATATTTTCAAAGAGATTGTTTCAAAAGATTTACAAGGAATTTCTGTTCTCTCCTCACTTCCCTTTCCATTCTGATCATTTTTTTCCCTCACAGTACACTAATGACTTTGAGGTGTGTTCTTCTGCTGTGTTTAAATTGCACACCAATCATAACACTTGAACTACTTAGAAAATATTAGTCACTTTAATTTCACTAAAGAATTATGATATTTAAAGTACAACAGTGTTTTTATTTTGGCTTACAATGCTTTAGGCAAAGAACAGGGGGCAAAAGTGAATATTCAAGGAATCTCTAAGGACACCATTGAATTCAGTTAGCCGGTTAGCTGTGTTTCACGGAAGGTTGCTGTGGCTCTTCTTTCCAGGTGGTGCTGATGATACTTAAAAGGAAGTTTAGTCTTATGAATGATATTCCAGTCATGGATTTTATGAATTCTAGGTTTGTCTGTAAGAGCATAAATGAAACATTAGTGTCCCAAGATACCCAGTTGATTAAAGACATATACACTGCCTTTCTCTGTGGACGATTAGACTCTTCAGTCACTGAAGGGGAACAGAATATACTAGAGAGAAATTATAAAGGGAGCATAAGACAATTGTCCTTTCTCTCAGAGAATTAATACTTAGGAGAGTATGTTATTAGATTTATTACTGTTGTTATCATTTTTATATAAATTCTCAGAAAGGTTGATATTATAAATAATACCTAACCAAATAAAATCACCTAGAGGTGTAAATGACCAAGTGTAAGAACACAAAGTCATGTAATTATGGGCTTGACCAAATTTGTAAGAGGTATAGTGTCCCAGGAGATCCTAAGGTCACCAGAGATACTTGGTCCCTCACAGACACATGCAAAGGAAGAGGTGAGCCAGGTGAGGTGTGGGACAGGAAGGAGCACCCTGAGCCCAGCCAAGGCACAAGCAAGACTTGGTAGAAAACCCAAGCTGCATGTTCTGAGGGAAAGAGCACGCATGCCCCCCAAAGTATAATGAAGTGGGTCAATCACTTAACTCTGTAACCCTTATTTTTTTAGGAAGTGGGAATTACAATCACAACTGTAATAATTTCTACATTACAGTAGTATAGTGACAATTGGGACAGGGTGTGTGAGAGCACTTTAGAAAGGATGAAAATGATGAAGTGAAGGTGATGGTGGGATGGTTCCCCTCTGCTTGGAAAGATCAGGAAAAATCACTTCTTCCTATTATGAAAGTGGATCCATCCTTCTTGTTGCCCCACCTCAGAGCTCATGCCTTCATACAGCCTTCGAACTGTGAGCAGGAGAGTCCAGAGTTCCCAAGGAGCCCCTGGGGGAGCTGGGAAGGAGTGCTGGAGAGGGACCCCTCCACCTGGCCAACCAGAGTCTGCATTCGCAATCTGTTTGGTTTTGTTCCCTTCTTGGGAGCATAAGGGAATGTATTCACTTAAAATAAGAAAAGCATCCTTTCCATGTGTCATTCTCTTCCCTTCAAGGGTTTATAATCTACCCAGATATGTACACACTTGTATGTGAACACACAGGACACAAACACAGACAAAAAAATAGTGAAAAATCAGAACACAGCTCTCAAAAAAAAAAAAAGAGGCACTATTATTTTGTGGGTCTCACTGAGCAGATATCAACACAGAGAACATGAATATGAGCAACAATTCAACAATAAGTGGGTGCTATCAAACAAAGATGGGGAGAGTATGTCAGTCAGAGGATAGGACAAGCAACATGAACATAGTTAATTTCCCACACAATAGTTTTTGGCAGGGAGTGGCAAAGCAAGCAGAAAAGAAAGTCTGTGTAGAAGAAAGCTGTGTAAAGCTTTCAATGCTCTTTATTATGGCTTAGATATGAGGTGTCCCCATAAAGCTCATGCATAAGACCATGCAAGAAAGTTTAGAGGTGAAATGATTGAGTAATGAGAGCTTAAGTCTAACTAATGCATTTATCTGCTGATAGATATTAACTGATAGTAACTGTAGGCAAGTAGGATATGGCTGGAGGAGAAACATGACCCTAAAAATTAAAATGTCATCTAGTCCCTGATGTCTCACTTCTTTCCAAATCATGTCTTTTGAACTAACACTGCTATTCATTCTAAAGACATGATGAGTGCCTCCTATATGTGATTCCATTCTCAGGATGTGGAGGTACAGAATCAAATTAGACATGGATGCTGTTCCGAGAAGCATTAAACGCAATGGAGAGAGAAGGGTTGAATGACTGTCGCCTTTGCTCCTATTGAACTCATATTTCTTGACAACGTTTACCAGAAAACAGATGCTTGAATGAGTACCAAAGTTTTAGAAGCTGTCTCAGGCTTGTGAAAGTTCCACCAAACTGAGGCTAGATCATAATTATACAATGGAGCCCTTTTCTGAAAGAATGTGGCCCTTTAAACATAAGGTGGATATATGGGCATGACTAACCCACTGTAATTGTAGGGAAAGTTTGTAGTTAGTTTTTCAATACTGCTGTGGTCCACATGTTGGTGCCCCACCCCCAAGTTCATGTATTGAAATCTAACTCCCTATGCAATAGTGTTAAGAGGTCGGGCCTTGGGCTAGAGTGGTGGCTCAGTGGTATTGTACTTGCCTCGCATGTGTGAGGACCCTGGTTCGAACCCCAATACCCAGCACCACATACACAACTAAGTGATGGAGCAATGAAAACCAGATGAAAAATTAAACTACATAAACTTGATTCTTTCCTCTCTCT